>JAJKFI010040234.1:0-11631 GCA_029204185.1 Lerista edwardsae
TACTTACTTACTTACTTACTTACTTACTTACTTACTTACTTACTTACTTACTACCTTGTAACTTACTAACTTACTACCTTAGTAAGTTACTACTTACTAACTTACTACCATGACCGCACCTGACCTGAACATAGAGACAGGGCACTTACACAGTTGTTCTTATATCCAGTTATGTTTATATCCAGTTATGTTTCTGGTTGATGATGCAGAATAGTGACCATGGGACATTTCCATAGACAATCAAGTCCCACAGTAAGCATTCTTGTTGGATGGCTCTAACCCCCACTTTAGGAATTTAAAGGGTTTTCTAAATATATAACAGAATGCTATCATAGCTGGTAACTCTTCAAAACAAAATGAACAAGTAAATCAAGTGGATTTGATTTTCTAAAAGAAATAGCATGCATTTGCCCACAGATCCTTTTCTGAATTCAGAGTTTGGGGGTTCCGCAAACAAATAAACATGGTAGAAGGCAGTGATAACAGAAAAAGACGTAGAACGTATCTCCCAGGGAACACATTTCAGAGAGGAGGCCGATGCTGATTTCTGTGTACCTCATCTCTAGCACAAAGTCTGAAAGTTATAATATCCTTCACGAACAGATTTGATTTGCTAGCGGTCTCTGGAAATCCACAGACGTTTGCACAAGACGGAGAAATAATTACAGTCCTTTCAATAATTGAAGAGTCGCCAACCATCAATTCAAAATTTAAAACTATAGCAGAAATCGTGTTTGTGACATCAAAATGGGACTTTTTAAAATAATACTAAGGTGGATGACGAGACACTTGGGCTGGCAGTGACCCAAGCCAAAATAAGGACCCTGGTTCACCGACTATGAACTGGAACTGGAAAACACAAACAAATCATAGCATCATAGATCATAAATCTGGCATCTTTGGAAATACAATATTGACAGCTATCATGTTCAGCATTAGGAAGTAAACCAACCCTGTCCATCATCCTTTTGCTCTCCCACTATCTCCTCTAAGGCAATTCATTTCTCTGCTCAGCCCCTACACACACAATGGCACAGCACCTGCCTTTACACTGTGCTATGAGTTGTGAACCATTTCCCTCCACCAGCCAGGTGTAAATCCAGATTTGATCATATAAAGCTTGAAGGAAATGCAGGGAGCACACATTGTTTCACATGGTCATCACTTCCTCTTTTTAAAAAAAAAAAAAAAAAAGTGCAGTGCACTGGGACAGAGCAGGTCGTGGCAGCACGGGCGTCTGCCGTATTCCAAATCCCCTGGCTGGCTTGGATGTGCCCCCCTGGCAGGCTTCTCAGAGCTATGCTAGGTAAAGAATTTCATTTCTTTCCTCTCCCAGCGGGTCTTGTCCCCAATTGCCATGAAGGATGCAGTGCACTGTAGCTGCCCTCCATCGTGATTGCTGGCCCCTGATCGGATATGCTCTTAAGGGGAGATGCGGGCGCCACGTTCATTATATCAATGGGAAGAATTTGGCTTGAAGGATCTCAAGGACAGGACTAGAACCAATGGGCTGAAACTTCAGGGGAGTAGATTTAGGCCAGACTGGAGAAAGATGGGCATTCTCTCTTTGGGGTTTTCAAGCATATCCTGATGGCTATCGGTCAGGGGTGTAAGGCTGAATCCTAAGGCCGTAAGGCCAAACCCCATAAGGCTGAATCCTTGGCCCATTTGAGAGGCTGCACAGTCCTGATTCGGGCCACGCAGTCTCCTCAGATCTGCGCCTGCTCTTTAGCAGGATCAGATCCGAGGAGCGCATAGGGGAGGCTTTGCCATTCCTGCACTGGGTTGGATTGCACCCTGAGTAACGGAGTGAACTCAGGATCTGATCTGCCATGCTGACACAGAGGCTTTTGGGGACCATAAAGGCAATTTAAGTCATACAGGAAAAGAGTAAAACGTTATGGACTGTTACAAAATATCCTATATAAATCTGGGGAGGGGGTTTTCACACCATAGGTGCCCTTTATTATTCAGTTCAGGTCTCATCACAATAATATAGCATTTTGGGAAAAAGATGCAGCCCAGCAGCCCAGCACTGGAGGCTAAGATAGAGAAGATCTCCACAGCCACCATGGACTTTCCCTTGGTGCTTAGGTAAGTTGGAAGAAAGGAAATCCAAACACAGCAAAAGACCAACATGCTGAAAGTGATGAACTTGGCCTCATTGAAACTGTCAGGTAGTTTCCTGGCCAGGAATGCCACAGAGAAACTCACAATGGCCAAGAAGCTCAAATAGCCCAAGACACCGTAAAGCATGGTCACAGACCCTTCATTGCATTTCAGTATAATTTCCGCAAGCACAGAGTGCTTGTCAATGTCAGGGAAAGGAGGAGATATTGCCAGCCACACAATACAGATGCCAGTTTGAAGAAGGGAACAGGCGACAACTATGGAGGTGGCCAGTCTTGTCCCCACCCACTTCCTCATCCCACTTCCTGGTTTGGAGGCCATGAAAGCCAGAACCACAATGATGGTTTTTGCCAGCACACAGGAAACAGCCACTGAGAAAATGATGCCAAAAGCAGTTTGGCGGAGGAGACAGGTCACCTTCTCAGGGTACCCAATGAAGAGCAGTGGAGAGAGGAAACAGAGCAGGAGAGAGAGGAGAAGGCTGTAACTGAGGCTTCTGTTGTTGGCCTTGACAATGGGAGTGTTGTGGTGCTTTGCAAACAGTCCAAGCATCAGAGCCGTCATCAATGAGAGCAAAATAGCAGAACAGGCCAAACTGAGCCCCAACGGTTCTTCATAGGCTAAAAAGGTCACAACTTTGGGAATACAAAAATTTCGTTCCTTGTTTGGATACTTTTCAGCTGAGCATGGTTGACAGTCATCCATGTCTGAAAAAGGAAATACGTTATCTTAATCAAACAAATGTCCCATCCATCGCTCCAGTATGATGAAACAGTTTCTTTCAACCTCTGCTAACTGGGCAAGAGGCACTTTTCCAAGTGGTGTTTCTCTTATATTTAACAGGGGGAGAGTAATTGTCCCTCTTCACCCCTGCACAGTGTCTTTTCTAGTGGTTGTTGTCGGTGGCATTTTGCATTTTTTTTAGATTGTGAGCCCTTTTGGGACAGGGAGCCATTTAACTTTATTATTACTATTGGCCTGTAAACCATTTTGTGAACTTTGTGCTGAAAAGCGGTATATAAATACGATTGATTGATTGATTGATTGATTGATTGATTGATTCATTTCACACAAAGAAACCTGATTTCTATTACAGTTAGGGAGCCATGGCGTGAAATGAGCATGTGAAATATATAAGTCTACATTCTTCAAAAAAAAAAATATAACTTTCCTGAATAAGCTTAATATAAACATAAAAGAAAGTTTGGGAGAGAGAGGGAGAGGGGGGAGGGAGAGAGGGAAAGAGAATGGCAAGTGCTCAGAGAAAGGGAATTCTGTTTCTTTGTTTCAAATTATGGGGGGGGGGCTTTTTATCATGAGTGCTTCCTTCCAGGAACCCTCATGGGTGCAAAAAAAAAAGTGTTAAATGAAATCAATTTAAAAAAAAAAAAAAGACAAAGATGTCCCAGGCTGCATCCTCCCTGCGAGGCTGACAAAGACAACTTCAGGAGTCCTTGGGCAGGCCTGGTGAAAGCTATACGGTATATTTCTTACCCTCCTGATAGGAAATCTTCCCTTCTGGACATGGGAGGCAATTGTAGCAGCAAAATGGCTCCCCCTCCATCACTTTCTTCCTAGAACCAGGTTGGCAGGGATCATTACACATAGAAAGAGGTCTTGTCTGAGCCCCAAAATGAGAAGAGACAATGAGAATCCTGAGGGTCACAAACATGGAATTCCATCAGATCACAAAGCCTTTTCGAGTGTTAACTCAAGCAGCATGGAAGCCTCTAGCCTTTGGCTCCATTTCAGACCACCTTAAGCTGGAGGTGCTGAGGTGCTTACAGGAGATGCCAGTTATATGGGTCTTTGTCACATGACTCTCAGCTGTTTGGGAAAGGAACTTGTGGAAACAACTATAATGGTTTGAAGTGGAAGGTCAGTGCGGTCTGATCTCTGCATGTCCTGAGCCCTTTCTAAGCACCCCAGTAGTCAGTTTCAACCAGATTACATCTACTTGGCCACACCCTAACCGGTTATATACTGATTGCCTTAAAAAGGAAGTACTTTACATGTGCTTTACATGTAGGAGGCAGGGATGTGTGGTGACTGACTGGGTTGGTGAGGCACAGCCTCACCTAGCCCAATGACCCAGGGGTGACATCATTTCTTGGTCACCTACAGATGTGACTGGTCCAGTCACATCAGGAGGCAGTTGGGCCTCAGCAGGCGCAGGTGTCCCGTTCCTGGAACCCCACTAGATACTGAAACCTGCTGATAATGAAATATGGAGGTCAAATATGATAATGAAATATGGACTTCTGAATGCAACTGGAGTTATGCTCTGGTCACATCTGGAGGCTGTTCTGAGGCAACCTCCCCAGACCTCAGAACACCCTCTGGATGTGACAGGAGCCGAGCTCTGGTCATGTACAGAGGGCCTGGGTTGGATGAGGCACTGGCTGTCCTGCCTTTAGTGACCACATGTCCCTGGTGGGAGGCTCTTCTGTGTTTGTTGGAATCCAAACCAGAGCTCCGTTCTGTCCTGGGGCGTAGCTAATGAAAGTATAGCCAAGTGCAGAGGGCAAAACGATGTCCTGGAAATGACATCACAACGGGAAGTGAGGACGGTGCACATCTGTGTGCTGACCTCTCCAAGAGTGGTCCAAATATACTTTACAGTGGCCTGGGTGCTGGCCAAACGTTGGTGGCCTAACTGTGCTGGCATAACTCCAGCTTAGAATTGTGCCCTGAATGGGGGCACTATAATCTTTGCAGTGCTTAGGGTCTCTAGAGGTCTTAATCCAGCCCTGCCTCCGTGCCACTGGGTGCTGCACCTACTCCATCTGGTGACCACGTGAGAGGCCTCAGCACTGGCCTCAGTGCCTGCAAAACTGCTGTTGGGCCCTCACAAGGTGGTTTACAGCACTTTTGCTACGGCCATCTCCAGGGCCAGAGCAGTGCTGCAGTGCAGTAGGCTCCTGCCCTCTGTGTGTCCTCAAACTGAAAGACCTCTTACGTTGCCATCATTTGGAAACTACCTGATTAAACCAGCTGTGCCATGATATGGCCTCCTCATTGATGGTGAATGCTTGGTCTGGAGGAGCCTGAGGGTCCACACTCCCCACTGTCAGTCTATGGAAGGAGTGATTAGAGAAAATAATCCAGTTGGTAACATCCAATCCAGCAACTAATTCGGCATTCCGGTCCAAGTAAATCTTGTCCCCTGCACTGTTGTTAAATGAGACGTCTCTTAGAAAGTGATGGAGCTAAGTGGGAAAGGGAAAAGGCAAGAACGTAGAAGACCCTGTGAGCGTTAGGAGCGTTTTGTGTTCTGAAAATAATTCTTAAAACATGTTGAGTATGAAAATATTTTTGTTTGCCTGCACGTGCCTGTGAATATGCTTATGCGGTTGTGTGATGCTGCCTATTCATTTCAGCTGGATGTGTGTCAACCCTTACTATGAGTAATGATGATATGAAGATGTTGAGACCATTACCTGCCAAGGCTGTTGAATCTGAACCTTCAGTGCGGCTCCATCCACCCTTGCTCGGTGATGAAGCCTAGATGAGGCCACGGCCTGCACAGCGTGGGCCACCGCATGGACAGCATTGTAGACGCTATAGCTGTGGCCAGTCATGCTCATTTCAAAAAGAGAGCCAGGAAGGCTCTCCAATTTCTCCTCCCCAGTACAAATATCGCCAGCGACGTTGCCCGAAACTGGATTTGGGAACATGCAGTCGAAGGCTTTGTGCCAGAAGTCCCTGGCAAAGCCATTTCCTGCTGCGCATAAAGGGTTCATGCGCTCAACAAATGGCCGGAACCCTGGTACATCATTGGAGTGAATCCTGAAGGATATCGCACCATGGAACATGCCCGCCTCCCAATTCCTTTGGTAGGCATATGATGTGAACTCCACCTGGGCGGTCACTATCCAGACTTTCCCTTTCGGTGTGTCTGTCGCATCTTCTTGATTTGATAGAAATGGCAACCATCTCATGTGCAGCATGAAAAAGGACGCCCCATAGGCGAGCAGCACATTGGCCTTGCTGTCCATGATCTTATCGTGCATTTTTGCTCCATGCTGGAGCATGTCCATATAGTCAGTTAAATGGGTTATGATCGGGCTCCTCTCTATGAAGGCAAAACAAATGCCCCGCTCGGAAAAGAGGGGGAGCACAGTCCGCACAAATAGTTCTGCATTGGCATCGTTTGCTGTAAAGACCCCAACCCACGTCCATCTGAAATGCAGGAGTAAAGAGAGAATCCCTTGGTACTGAAGGTTTTCCTTAGGGACCATCTGGTAGAAGGGAAGTCCTGGGGTTTTAGCGTTCATCACCGGAGCAGGGCCAAAAATGAGCTAAAGCAAGATGTGGCAAGGAGAGTAAATAGTAACCATGTTCATTTATCTGTTTCTCATGTCCTAAGCATTTTACATACTGTATATTGTGTGGGTGCGATCCTAACCTGGAGTTAACTCGGCATAGTTAGGCTACCAAAAAGCACTTTTGAACCACTCTCAGAGTCAGGGAGGATGGCGCACGTCTGTGTGCTGGCCTCTTTGACTCTGAAAGTGGTCCAAACGCACTTTACAGTGTACCTTGTGCCAGCCAAACTTTGCTGGCCTAACTGTGCCGGCCTAACTCCAGGTTAGGATCGGAATCTCTTTCAGCAAAGTACAACCCTGGAAAGTAAGTGAATTTTGTCACACCAGTATTTTGAATAGACACTGAAGAAGCCACATAGGAATCTAGAAAGTATGTGGGTATCTAATGTGCATATCTGTTCATGCAGGACATCTCCTTTCACAGTGAAATATCCCATATTTCCTGCATACATTTGATCAGGGCTGTCCTTCCGTGAAATGAGTTGTTACTTCAAGCTGTGGATTAATACAGCTACCTATGTCCAAGAACCACTTCTAGAACCCCCTGACTGCTGCCCACCTCCCCACCACCACCATCTACAAGACAAAAGGCATCTACATCAAATTGATTCATTTAGCATAAGACCTTTTTTTCCTGCTCATCTCCATCAACCCTGCTAGTCTGCAGCTCACAATAAAACAGGCAGTAAAGGGTTTAAAGCAAAAGCATTTACAGCCATGTATCCACTGATTCAGTATCTATGGTTTCAGTTATCCAAGGATACCATGGATCCTGGGAGGCCTATTAAAAAGATAAAAAGGTAAAGGTTTCCCCACAACCGAATGGTCTAGTCATGACCAACTGTAGGGGGTGGTGCTCATCTCCATTTCTAAGCCTGTAGAGCCGGTGTTTGTCTGAGGACAAGCTTCCATGGTCATGTGGCCAGCTTGACTATACGCCGTAGTGCACAGAATGCCATTACCTTCCCACCAAAGTGGTACCTATGTATCTACTTGCATTTTTACATGCTTTCGAACTGCTAGGTTGGCAGGAGCTGGGACAAGCAACGGGAGCTCACTCCTTCATGCGGTCTTGAACTCCCAACCATCTGGTCAGAAAGCCCAGCAGCAGCAGTTTAAACCGCAGCCACCACATCCCTTTGACGTTCCCCTTTAAAAAGATAGGGGAATGTTAAACAAATCTCTTTTTTGTACCTTGTTGTAGAAAAGCCACTGATGTTCCCCTATCTTTAAAAAGGCATCCCCAGTATCCACTGTTTCAGGTATCCGCAGTGGGGTCCAGAACAGAACCCCAGAGGATACTGTACTTATAGCTCACCAACATGTATGTCTCTGTTAGCTGTACACATCCAAGACCGGAATAGGGAATTATAGATTTGTTCCCTTTGAATGTTCCCTATCAGAACTTACGGTGGAACTCTATGCAGTTGGACAAAGATTGATGGAGATGGTTGAAAGAAGGAAGGAGAAGCCAGGTAGAAACACACAGCCACAGGTAACATTTTGGTGTATCTAGGACAGCAACTAGTGGGAAGAAAGTATACAAATTCCCACAATCCATGTGCATACACAAACACACACAACCTACCTGTGGAATCTTGTAGACATCCAAGATATTTGCCACATGAAGGGAGACTGGGGAGTCAAGTCCCCCTATGACAGATATCAGCTTATTCTGAGTGTCACATTGGTAGTTGGGAACAATTCTCTCGGTCATGGATAAAAGTAGCATTGTGGCCTGATATGTCAGTTTTGCACTGAAATAGCTGTCATAAATGCGGAAGCCCAAGGTGGCATTGGGTAAGATCTTTGGGTTCTCATTGATCTCTTTCACTGCAAATGCCAAGGCCAGGATATGCTGATAATTCTTCAGCACTATCCTATAATGAAAAGTGTATGTTGCATAAAATGGTTATTTCACAGAGTGTAAAGTTAATATGAATGTTTTCTACACCTACTTACTGTGTTACTTTTATACTCTGTAGCGGAAGCAGTCCATAACCTATAATGGTCTACCAAAACATAAGACAGGTAAGCAAGATTGGTACAGACATAACATGCCCCGGTATCTGCTGGGGTTCCGTTCCGGACCCTACTACGAATGCCTGAAACTGTGACTACGGGGGATGCTTTTACAAAGATAGGGGAACATCAGTGGTTTTGCTGCAACAAAATTTTAAAAAAGAGATGTGTTTAATGTTCCCCTATCTTTTTAATGGGAGTCCCAAAGCGCAATCCTAAACTGGAGTTAGGCTGGCATAAACTAAACCAGCAAAGTTTGGCCAGCACAAGGGCCACCATAAATTGTATGTGTGTAGTTCTTGAAAGATAGAACATTTCTGTATAAATTGTAAAAACCTTCGGGTTTCTGAATAAAGTCTGCCCATGTAAACCGCCTTGTATTATAGTCATTAGAGAAATCTGGTGACCTAAGAAAGGCGGTATATAAATCCAAGTATTATTATTATTATAAAGCATGTTGGACTACTCTCGAAGTCAAGGAGGATAGCTCATGTCTGTTTGCTGGCCTCTCTGACTCCAAGAGTGGTCTAAACATACTTAATGGTGGCCCTTGTGCTGGCCAAATTTTGCTGGCTTAATTTATGCCAGCCTAATTCAGTTTAGGATTGCGCCCCCAGTATCCATGGTATCCACGGATAACTGAAACTATGGATACGAAATCAGTGGATACCAGGGCATGCCTGTATTGATCTTCAGATAACAGTAATTGCAAGAAGAAAGAAGAAAGAATATTAAGATACATTGTACAAAAATAATCACATTTTTAAAGCATCTGTGCAATATGGGGCTTTATTTCCACCTGAGAAAACAGTTTATTTGAGCCTTCCCTTAACTGCCCTTGTATTGTAGAACAAGCCAGCCCAATATGCTACTGTTCTGAAGATGCAACTCCTGCATCGTTCACCAACATAGAAAAGGACATTAAAAATTCCTTACGTGAGGTCATTCGACACTGCTGGGGGAGGCTGTTTGATGAAGGCCAGTGGACTGGAGGTGATGAAGCTGTGAGAAGCAATGCCGCCAACAATGAGGTCTCCAGGATGATGATACTTATGAAGTGGAGGGTGGGGATCACAGGTGCGGCATTTAACAACACCAGCCTTGCATACCACATGAGGTGCCAATGCCAGCAGCAAGATAACTATAACCACCATCCTGAATTCAAGTACAAATCTCCCATCTACATACAAAGTGTGGCTATTTTCAGCTACAAAACTCCATTTAGACTCTTCAGTTATTCAAATGATCTGATGTTAATATGTGCTTTGTCCACTGATTGATTTAAAGCCCTGATTATAAAATACGTATAATAAATCTTAGCAGTGGGGAGTTGGAGAAAGAAAAGGGTGACAATGAACACGATTTTGTTATGCTTGACGGATGAAGCTTATTCATTGAACTAGTTTACAGGGTCTTGAATGACACTGGAGAATCACCCAGACGTCTTCCATGGTAGACAGGGATTATTTTTCTTTTAATTAGGCCTCTTGCACCTTGGATGGTGCAAATGAAACACTAAAGGCAAGCCATACATTACTGAGCAAAGCACTTCAGTTGCTATATATTAATTTACTAGCATGACTGTACACACTTTGCAAATAGTGGCAGGACGTTTAGATAAGTGAGGCTGATTATGGGGGATTCTAATAACAGCCAACTAGATTACATGGTGGGCATTCTTAAAGGATGGTGGTTGTTTTTTTCTTCCCCCTGCTATGGCAAAGACCATTGTTTTCTCATGTATTGTCATTTATCATGGAAAGAAGTTAGGAAGTCACCATAGCTCTTATACCTTGAAGTCAACCTCACTATTAGATTTTATGCGTATTCATTCGGCTTTGTTTCTATCCTTGTACAGCCATAACAAGAAGACAACTAAGAAAATGTAGCAGGAGAGAGGGGAACATAATAAGGAAATTCACAGACAATTTCCAGAAAAGGCACCTGTCAAATACAATGTGATTTTCTCATAGATCCCTTTGCGATTAAGCTATAAATTGCAGATTTTTTTTTGCTGACTTTAGAAACTGGAGGTTTGATCATCAAATGATCCATACAGAAGACATAAGTACACAGGAAAAAAATATATAGATTACTGAATATCCTCCAGGGAACAAGTACCAGAGATTGGGCAGAAGCAACCTCAGCTATCCCTCGTCCCTAATACTAGCTCTGAATGGTCCTGGGGAAATTTATAACATCCTTCACAGATGGAGGGAACAGTTTTGCCAGTGGTCACAAGATGTCTGTAGGGATTCATATGAGCCATTCATATGACAGCCTTTTTTCAGGATTGTTAGTCAATTTTCAGGATTCCCTGTAGAACTGTGGCAGAAAACATGTTTGTGATATTGGAACAAAAATGTTCTCTTCTGTTTAGTTGGATACCAAGGGATACAGGCTATCAATGAACTATGGCAGAACAAAGCAAAGAAAGAAGAAAAACAGACTATGATTAGAAATAAATTTGAGTGATCATAGGACTGACCTTGAGAATACAGATGGAGCCTTTTCATCTGCATTTTCCCATCAGCTTATTTGACTCAGCGTGACCACAGAAAAGAAGGGCTCTTTGTTAAAGAAACATGTATTGTTAATTAAGCCTTTTCAAAAAGCATTATAAAACCTTTTTCTTACCATGGTGATGCAGCTGCATCCATGAGATCTGCAGCCAATCTCATTAGCTCTGAGATAAGACCTCCTCCCTCATCCTGGGAAGTGTGATTAATCACTTCCGTTTTGCATTTTTCGCCTTATTCCAGGGTGAAGGGATCATATCTCAGCTAATGGATAGTAATTTCTCTAAGCTCCTGGAGAATAGCTGCAGCCATGGTAAGAGAGGCTTTTTAAAAGCTTTTTTTTTTTTTTGACCCCTGCTAACTGGGCAAGAGGCACTTTTTCAAGTGGTGTCCCTCTTATATTTAGCAGGGGGAGAGTAATTGTCCCTCTTCAGCCCAGTACAATGTCTTTTCTACTGGCTGTTGCTGGTGGGGTTCTGCATTTTTTTTAGATTGTGAGTCCTTTTGGGACAGGGAGCCATTTAACTTTTACCTGTAAACCGCTTTGTGAACTTCTTGTTGAAAAGTGGTATATAAATACTCATTGATTGATTGATTGATTGATTGATTGATTGATTGATTGATTGATTGAT
>JAJKFI010040252.1:0-20954 GCA_029204185.1 Lerista edwardsae
ACGCCAAGCATTGAAATGGTTTCTCCCCTGTGTGGGTTCTTTGATGCATAGTCAGTTGTCCATTTTGGCTAAAGGTCTTTCCACACTCCAAGCACTGAAATGGTTTCTCCCCTGTGTGGGCTTTTAGATGCACAGTCAGTTTTCCATTTTCGCTGAAGGTCTTTCCACACTCCAAGCATTGATAAGGTTTATCCCCTGTGTGGGTTATTTGATGAGAAGTCAGGTGTGAGCTCACACTGAAGCTCTTTCCACACTCCAAGCATTGATACGGTTTCTCCCCTGTGTGGGTTCTCTGATGCACAGTCAAGGCTGAGTTACAAATGAAGCTTCTTCCACATTCCAAGCATTGATATGGTTTCTTCCCTGTGTGTGTTCTTTGATGTGTTCTGAGATTGGATTTGCTGCTGGAGGTCTTTGCCATTTGAGCGCAGGCTTCCTTCCCCTTCCCAGATTCCTTTTCTGGATCATCCAGAAGGACACTGAAATCCCCACCCTGACGATCATCAGCTTCACTTGTCACTTTCTCTCTCTGCTTTCCGACCTGCGTCTTTGGTCTGTCTTGAGGCCCAGCTCTCTCCCTCGCGTGGCCCCTTTCATGGGAAGTGACACGTGTGCTTGTCCTGAAGCTCTTCCTCCACTCCGAGCACTGAAGTGGTTCCTTTCCTTTCTGGATTTTGCTCTCTTTGTCAAAACTGGCTGTTTCCTCACTCAAAGGACGCGTCTCCCTTCTCCCTCCTTTGTGAGGATCCTCCTGAATTGGGATTCTCTGGAGAGAAACGACGAGTTTCATCCTCCAGAAGTGTGCTGGGATTTCACGGAGGGGATAACTCTGGCGAACAAGAGGTTCCGTCCTCCAGGCAGCTGCTGGGCTTCCCTCCGGCCTCCCTGATCCGTCCTGGTCTCCAAGAGCCTCTTTCTTTGGGTCAGGCACGATCCTTTCTGGCGACAGCACTTGTGGCTCCTGCTGGCCACCGCGGTCTTGTCCGTGGCTTCCTGGAACAGGGGGAGCATCCTGAGTCGCTGTGCAAACAGAGAGATGGAAGCTCTGATCTGATGCCAGGGCAGTGCTGGGGTGCCTGTGTGGGGGGCAGAAATAAGATGCTTCCCCCCAAGCATGGTGGAGGATGAATCCCGACCCTCTTCCTGGGCCTGATCCATGTGCATGCAGCAATGCGCATTTGCACCAGTGATATGCACCTGCCTCACAACCTTCTGTGGCCTCTAGAACCCGTCTGGAGCTGGGAAATTGACAGGCTGCCCACACAACTGCTGTGGATCAGGAGTAGACAGGGGATGTTTTTCTCCCTCTCGCACAACACCAAAACCAAGGAACGGATGAACTGCTGTCCTCTGCACTGATTTCCCAGAGGAAAGGGGGGGGGAAAGGCCTCCCTGCTGCAGACCTGAGCCCAGGTCAGTCCTGCCGTTTTTCCACTACACAACCCCACGCAGAAGGCCCCAGGTTCAGTCCTTGGCAGAGTCTCCAGGTGGGGCTCGGAAGATCCCCCGGAAACCCTGGAGAGCCACATCCAGTCAGTGCAGAGAGCACCAGCCTGGATGGACCAAGGGCCTGACTCTGCCAAGGCAGCAATCCATGCTCAGCCCTGGGCAATCTCCGGATTCGGCGTGCGAGCTGGTCGTGGACGTGACTGGAGTGCAGCTGGGATCCTGCGCCTTGGAAAGCTGCACAGCAGGCAGTGGAGGACCAGGCACTGGCCCACCCGTGAGGCCAACTGAGACCCTCGCCTCAGGAAGAGTGAGTGGGGGGGCACCTTATCTGCCCACTTGCCTGGATTGCCCCTCCTCCCACCCCCTGACTTGGGCAAAGAAGAGGAGGACAGAGCAGAAGAGGAAATGCAGAGGAGAGAAAGTGATGCTCTGGTCCTCAGAGCCTGCCGGCAGTTTCAGACTACGCGGCTCAGCCCAGCTGCTGTTGTGGGTTGCAGGGGATGAGGCCAGAATGCCAGGTGTGCTTTGCTGACTCCTCCTGACAAGGCCAAGTGGCCCCACCAGAGGGGAGTTTCTAGTGTGCTGAGGGGTCGTCCCCCCCTTCCGCCACAAAGCCCTTTGGGTCCCACAGGCCCAGCACACTCTGCCCAAAGCGATGGCTGTGTTGAGCAGCACTGTGCATCATGGGGTTACCTGCCGATTCCTCTTCCTGCTTGAGGTCCTGGGGAAGTGCCCACTCCCCTTCTTCCAGCTGGGAAACGGAGGCAGGTTTGGGACATTCATCTGAGAGGGAAACAAGGAGAGGAGGTACTTGCGACTCTCAAATATCAGGGCTTTCCAAAACAACCTGGAGATCATGCAGCAAAGCTATGTGGCTCTTGGGATGGACCCCCGTGCTGAAGGCCAATCACAGCCCAGCCCCACACTGGGGACCTCAGGCACAGGCGATGGGTGACCACACCCCCTTCAGGCAAGCCTGACCAACCCCACACATTGCCCTATGAAGGGCAGGCAGAGCGTGAAAAATCCCCCCAGCAGCAGCCCCTCATTCCGGACAAACCATCCATCAAAGGGCTCAGACGCTGGACGATGGGGAGGGAAAGTATTCCAAGACCCAGCCAGCCCCGTCAGTCCCAAGTGGCTCCTCTTGCAGACCGGGCATCTCCCAAAATGGGACTCTGCACTTTTCCCAACTGATTATCTAGACATTCGCATCCTGTAGCTCAATCCTCAAAGACATCCGTCAGGGCAAGCTCAGCTCTGCAACCGGGAGGCACAGCAGGCATGCCCAGGGCGCACGTTCCAGCCCCACACACCCCACTGATGAGTTATAAACCTGACAGTGAGGTTCAAAGACGAGCATCTTGTGCTCCTGGTTCCTCCCCTCCCCAAACCAGGGCACACGCATATTGGAAAAGGCAGGAGCTACCCCAAGGAGATGGGGAATGGTATCAGCAATAGCCCCTTGTCCCAGATAAGCCAGGGATTACAGGGTTAACCCCCAAGGTCCTTGCAAACCTCAGGAACACAGCTGCAGGCTGATGAGCTCTCCTGCTAGGAAGGGATGTTAGCACATGTGCAGACGGGTGTGGCTGATGAATTAAAGCCTGCCCACTGATTGGCTGGCCTCAGTGTAAAGCTGGAGGCAGGAGCTGGAGAGAAGGACCTGGGAAGGTGTTGGGTGAGGGAGCTGGGTACCTTGGGCATGAGCTGGAGGAGGGCACCAGGGAGGTGCTGGACTGACCGAGTGCTGGCTGGACTGAGGAACTGGCTGAAGGACTAGATAAGGTAGGGTTGTTTTGGGAGACTACTGTTGGGAATTGTTGTATGGCTGCCCCGCCCCTGGAGCCACCCAATGGAGGAGGCAGTTGTGGCTTGGGCAAGCTGACTGCCTAGTGTGTGGTGGTGGGGTGTGTTGGTACTAGACTTAGTTTGGAGCTAAGCCAGTGATGAGGGCAGTCTGGAGGAGGCTGGCCAGCCGGTGATCCCAAGCAAAGCTGCTGGAAGAGAGGAGGCCCAGCGGGTGACAGAACCCCCTCCCTCTTGCCCATCTCTGAGGCTGCTCTGGAGGGGAAACTAGTCAGCCTAGTGTGGCATTGGGGCCCTTGGGGAGGCCCAGCAGGGAATTGGCAGAACATCACAGTCCAGCCCCACACGCCCCACTGATGTTCTACAATCCTGACAGTGACAGTCAAAGAAGAGCATCTCGTGCTTTTGGTTCTTCCCTTCCCCGGACCCGGGAGAGAGAACATCCTTACCCAGAGAGGCCACAATCCCATCATGCTCCAGCTTGAGGTCCCTGGACTGAGCCTGTTGGCCTGGATCCAGCAGAGTCCCCTCCTCCTGCTCCTCCTTGAAATGCACAGTCACGTCCTCAGGGGACATCAGGCCCTGGAAGGAGAAAAACATCTTGCTGCAGAAATAATGTCCCACCTCCTTAATCCAACCTCTGCCTTACTCTCAGTTTGCAAAGAGAAACCCACCCCCTTAACCCAACTCCAGGGTTCAGTCTTAGTCTGCACAGAGAAATTAAGGGGGGAGCAGCTGGGAATTGTCCTGCAGTATTTTGGGCAGACCAAACCAGCTGGTTCCCTGCAGTCCTTTGTTCTCTCCTTTCCCCCCCTCAGGGGAGAGGCTGACCCTCCAGGAAGCATCTAGACCTGAAGGAGAACATCAGGCAGGCAACTGGAACGGCCAACTCCAGGGATCAGCCTCAGAGCCCCGAGTTCTGACATGCACACGCTCTTGCAGGCCTTCCTGGGCTTTGTCGTTGGCTTCCTTAGGGCGCAATCCTGACCCATTTTTCAGCACTGACATAGCTGGGCCAATGGGGCAGCTGCTGCCTCCTGCGCTTGGGGGGGGGGCAGTCCCGGAGGCCTCCTCAAGGTAAGCAGATGTCTCCCCCTTGCCTTGGAGCTGCACGGCCCTTGCTCTGGGGCTGGGAGGCTGGCTAGGATTGCGCCCCGAGCACTCCAGGGAAGGCCCCCCTGGATCCGGAGGGGAGTCCACGTTCCCTGCGCGTGGTCTTGCAGAGAACCACGTGCTACAATCCGCTGCCTGCAGCCCTGCGAGAACCTCAGCCTGGCTCCAGTCCCCTCCGCCGGCCGACACACCTGCACCAGCCCCCTGCGAGGCCCGTCTAGCACCCCCCAAACCCCCCTGGCCCAGAACTGGGACCCTGCAGCTGGGCCACGGAGCTCCGCTGGCAGAGGAGAGGGCGGAGGCTCCCTGGGGGAACGTGACCCTGTTCCTGAGGGGGGGGCTGGGTGCGGGTTCGTCCAGGGCGGCTGGGGAGGAAAGCCTCTCGGGACCCCAGCAGGAGTGGTCAAAGGGCCCCCTGAGGCAGTGGGAGAGGAGGGAGGAATTCTGCATTCCAAGGAGCCTCTAATAACATGCAAGGACAGTTCAATGGAAGAGGACCAGTCACAAGGCTTTACTGGGTTTACTGGCCACTCGGCCAGCAATCCAACCCCTGGAGGTCTGTGGATCTCTCACTCACGCTTCTGAGTGGGCAGATTTGATATTTGGCAGCACCACAAATTTTTATATGCACTCTTTGAAGACCTGCCAGAAAGAAGGAGGCACCAAGGCAGTTTCTCACCCGTTGCCCTGAGGATCTGTCCCTTACCTGAGCAGGCTGCAGAGCTACTGATCCTGCTCCATGCACAGGAGGAGACCGTGTGGATCATGGCCCCGATGCCATTCCGCTGCCTGTGAGGGAGACAAACATGAAGGCCTCTTCATGCATTTTTTTAACTCCCCCACCCTCCGCAATTTGAGACTCTCTTTCCATTTGCTCCACAGCTCTGGCTCTGGCCCAGAAGTGCCCCAATGGGGTGAGCCCCACACATCTTGATTCACTGTCTTCCTTTCCTCCCTTCTGCTCTTGGTTCCAATGCCCTCCCCTCTCGGCCTGCCCAGTCTCCTTCCCCTCCTGCAGGGAAACTGCTGGCCAAACAGGCTTCTTTCCAGGCCCTCCAAAGGGAATCTCCTTCCTCGGGACATTCCTCCCTGTCTCTGTTCAGTCCTCCTCCTTGTCCAGCTTCGAGCCCCGTCTTCAATCCTGTTAACTAGCAGCATGCCAGGCAGGGGCCTTTTCCTTTCCAGGTGATGACCTGGGGGAAGGTGAAAGCTTATGGGGGAAGGGCCCCAATTGGGACTTTCTGGGGGTGGAGGAGGGATGGATGGGGTGCTTTGCCCTGCTCAGTCCCTTCATCTGAAAAGACCAACTCGGAGGATCCCTCAGTCCTTCTAGCTCAAAGAGGAATGCAGGAACGATACTTTTTCACTGCAAAATCCACCTCTATTTCTTAAGAGGTTTTTATACCTGTCTGTGAGCGAAACAAGGCTTGGAAGAGGTCTCAGCAGTAAAGGGCAATCATTCCTGTGGCTAAAATGACATCCACTACAATTGTGTGTTGGGAGAGTGAGAATGGATAAAAGGAAATACCAGCGGGTAATTAATCTGTGGAAGTCCTTGCCCCAGGAGATGGCGTCTCCCCGAGGGACGTTTAAAAGGGGCTTGGATAGATTTCCAGAGGAAATGTCTATTGCAGGGTACAGGCCACGATGGGTGGTGCAACCGCTTGTCCCAGCTCCTGCCAACCCAGCAGCTCGAACACACATGAAAATGCGAGCAGATAAATAGGTGCCGCTTCGTGGGAAGGGAGAAGCGGCGTTCCGTGCGCTACTGCGTATAGTCATGACCACGGAAGCTTGTAGTTGATCAAGTGCCCACTCCCTTTCTTCCAGCTGGGAAACAGAGGCAGGTTTGGGAAATTCCTCTGAGAGGGAAACAAGGAGAGGAGTTACTTGCGGCTCTCAAATATCAGGGCTTTCCAAAACAACCTGGAGGTCACCCAGCAAAGCTATGTGGCTCCCTGGATAGAATTAGGGGGAAACGAAGGTTGTCTGGAATCCTGATCTGCTTCCTTTTAAAGAGAAAGGAAAGGACTACCATGTGGGTAATGGGGTCAGGGCTCCAGCAGGACTCCCGTGCAGAAGGCCAATCACAGCCCAGCATCCCACTGGGGACCTCAGGCACAGGCAATGGGTGACCACACCCTCTTCAGGCAAGCCTGACCAATCCCACACATTGCCCTACGAAGGATAGGCAGAGCGTGAAAAATCCCCCCAGCAGCAGCCCCTCATTCCGGACAAACCATCCATCAAAGGGCTCAGACGCTGGACGATGGGGAGGGAAAGTATTCCAAGACCCAGCCAGCCCCGTCAGTCCCAAGTGGCTCCTCTTGCAGGCCGGGCATCTCCCAACATGGGAGTCTGCACTTTTCCCAACTGATTATCTAGACATTCACATCCTGTAGCTCGATCCTCAAATAAAAGGACATCCGTCGGGCCAAGATCAGCTCTGCAACTGGGAGGCACAGCAGGCATGCCCAAGGCACACCTTCCAGCCCCACACGCCCCACTGATGAGTTATAAACCTGACAGTGACAGTCAAAGAAGATATTTTAGAGTTGCATATAGTCGTGCCTCTGGGGCATAAGTCGTGGGTGTGTCCTCAGTGCAAGGAGCTCCAGGGACTCAGGGAACGCGTCTGCTCCCTAGAGGCCTTGGTTGCAGACCTGGAGAAGCAGAGGCAGGCAGAGAGGGACCACGATGAGACTTCTGGGAACTTCTGGGAAATGTAGCCGGGAGGTCCTGGAAGCCAAATTTAGGTTGCTAGGCAGGACGCTGAAGGCCAGGACCCCCAAGGTAGCGTTCTCAGAAGTGCTACCCGTTCCACGTGCAGGGCCAGCTAGGCAGGCGGAGCTCAGGGGTCTCAATGCGTGGATGAGACGGTGGTGTCGGGACGAAGGGTTTAGATTCGTTAGGCACTGGGGCACATTCTGGGACAAGCCAGGCCTGTACAAGAGAGACGGGCTTCACTTGAACCAAAATGGAACCAGGCTGCTGGCGCTTAACATTAAAAAGGTGGCAGAGCAGCTTTTAAACTGATCCCTGGGGGAAAGCCAACAGGAGCCGAGTGGCGTCCGGTTCGGAACTCCTCATCCCTACGGGAAGAGGAGGGTGGAGGAGTACCGAAGAGTAATGGAGGAGTAGGAAACAGAACTTCAAACGTGAGTGTAAGTGACAGTTTGTCCAGTAGAAAGAGAGGTGGGGAAAAGGGATCAAAAAAAGGGTCCCTCCTTAGGGAACCCCGTAAATAGGTGTTATTATGCAAATGCCAGAAGTCTCCGAGCAAAGATGGGGGAACTGGAATGTTTGGTGGCTAGGGAAAGCATTGATATAGTAGGCATAACGGAAACCTGGTGGAATGCAGGAGCAGGTCCGCAGCTTGGGGGTTCTCCTGGATCCACAGCTACACCTGGAGTTCCAGGTGGCGTCGGTGGCCAGGGGAGCCTTTGCTCAGCTTCGGCTGATTCGCCAGCTGCGGCCGTACCTGAGCTGTGCGGACCTGGCCACAGTGACCCATGCCCTAGTGACATCTAGATTAGATTATTGCAATGCGCTCTACGTGGGGCTGCCTTTGAAGACGGTCCGGAAATTACAACTAGTACAGAACGCGGCGGCTCGGGTGGTTGCTGGGGAACGTCGGTTTGACTCCGTCGAGCCGTTGCTCCGGCGACTGCACTGGCTGCCGGTTCTGTTCCGGGCCCAATTCAAGGTGCTAGTGTTGACTTTTAAAGCCCTTTACGGCTCGGGTCCAGGGTATTTGAGGGACCGCCTCCTTCCATATAATCCTACCCGTACTCTTAGATCATCTGGTGGGGCCCTTTTGACTGTGCCGCCACCAGGAGAAGTGAGAGGGGCGGCGGCCAGGAAGAGGGCCTTCTCGGTGGTGGCCCCCCAACTTTGGAATACCCTCCCCTTCGAATTGAGAACTGCCCCCTCTTTGTTAACATTTCAGCGGGGGCTGAAGACCTTTTTATTTCAAAAAGCTTTTAATTGTTGACAGGTTGGCTGGCTGGTATGTTTTATTTTATTCTTTATGATCCACAGGGCTTGTTGTTTTTAAATTCTATTGCTTGTTTTAATTTTGTTTTTACTATACTGTTTTAATATTGTTTTTTAATGTTAAATTTTATTTTTTTGTAATGCCGCCTTGGGTGCCTTCGGGCAAAAAGGCGGGATAAAAATCTAATAAATAAATAAATAAATAAATAAATGCAGAGAACCAGTGGGATACTGCAATCCCAGGCTATAAACTCTATAGGAGGGACAGGGAAGGTCATGTTGGCGGAGGGGTGGCCATCTATATCTTGTTGTCTCATGCCTCCCTGGGGCACCTGGTGGGCCGCTGTGAGATACAGGAAGCTGGACTAGATGGGCCTTTGGCCTGATCTGTCATGATACAGAGAAGAGTGGTAAAACAGAACCAGGCTTTTCTCTGTGGTCAGTAGCTCATGGCACCAGGCCAACATAGCACCTGCGTGCAGGAGAGAGAGAGATAATCTTAGATGAGCTACAGCTGTGGGTTGAGTGGTACGTGTCTCAGTGCACGGAGTGAATGGCCACCAGATGTAAGGCACTGATTGGTGGGCAAGCCTCAACCCAGGTATAAGAAGGGGACAGGTTCCCAGTGCAAACTTGTGGGCAAGACCGACTTAGAAGGGGATATGCTGTCCGTCTGACCATCAACATATGCTGTGTAAGTTGCCAACTGCTGTATCCTGTATCCTGTACTGTGCCTGACTGATATGAATGGAATGTGACCTTCGCCTGGAAACTGACAACGCTGAATACACTTCTTATCTATTCTAAGACTGTGTGTGTTGTATTGCTTTGCTGAAGCCTTGCTGTTGGCTAGCTGAGGAGGCTGCTTTCTCTGCGTACCGAGCTGTAAACTCTGCTGAACATGCCAGGTCCTCGGCGTGAGAACCACATTTGGGGTCTTCTCCAATGCCACCTGGGCATGAGTCTCGAGGAGACGCGACATGATCCAGCAGGGCTCTTCTTATGTTCTTATGTTCTTATATCAAAGGGATAGAATCCAGCAGAGAAAAACGGAAGGTGGGCCGGACTCCACCATAGAGTCACTGTGGGTTAAACTACCAGGCCATAAGAGCGATGTAGTAGTGGGGGTGTGCTATCGTCCTCCCGATCAAAAAATTGAAGGTGACCTTGAAATGAGGAAACAAATCAGGGCAGTGACCAAGAGAGACAGGATTGTAATCATGGGGGACTTCAATTATCCTCCTATTGACTGGGTCAACTGCTGCTCTGGTCAAGAAAGAGAGACCGGATTCCTTGACGTGCTGAATGACTGTAACTTAGAGCAGCTAGTCTTGGAGCCCACCAGAGGACAGGTGACTCTGGATTTAATATTGAGTGGTACTCAAGACCTATTTCCCTCAGATGAGGAGACTAGTTAGAAAGAAATTGAAAGAGAAGGTAAAAAGAGTCGAGTCTCTCCAGGCTGCATGGAAGCTGTTTAAAATAACAGTAGTAGAGGCCTAGCGGAAGTGTATACTGCTAAAAAAGAAGGGCTCGACAAGGTCCAGGAGGGTGCCTGCTTTGCTGACGAACAAAGTTAGAGAAGCTGTAAAGAGCAAGGAAGCTTCCTTCCGTAAATGGAAGTCTTGCCCCAGTGAGGAGAATAAAAAAGAACATAAGCTCTGGCTATGTAAGAGACATGTAAGAAAGACATGTAAGAGAGTGATATGGGAGACCAAGAAAGACTTTGAGAAATGCCTGGCCAGAAACATAAAGGGGAACAATAAAAGCTTCTTCAAATATGTTAGAAGCAGGAAACCTGCCAGAGAGGCGGTCGGCACACTGGACAGTGCGGGAGGGAGAGAGGAGATAAAAGGGGACCTGGAGATTGCAGAGAAATTAAATGAATTCTTTGTGTCCGTCTTCACGGCAGAAAACCTTGGGCAGATACCACTGCCCAAACAGCCTCTTCTAACTAAGGATTTAAGTCAGATAATTGTTAATAAAGAAAGTGTTTTAGATCAAACTGATAAATTACATATAAATAAGTCACCAGGCCCAGATGGTATACACCCAAGAGTTATTAAGGAACTAAAGAACGAAGTTGCTGACCCCTTAACTAGAGAATGCAACTTGTCCCTTCAAACGGCCACGGTGCCAGAGGATTGGAGGATAGCCAATGTCACGCCAATCTTTTAAAAACGGAGAAGGCGGGACCCTGGAAACTACAGGCCGGTCAGTCTAACGTCTGTTCCGGGTAAGATGGTGGAAAGCCTCATCAAAGGCTTAGATGGACAAGGGACGTAGAGGGACAAGTGTTGCTGAAGGAAAGTCAGCATGGCTTTTGTAAGGGTAAGTCTTGCCTCACAAACCTTTTAGAATTCTTTGAAAAGGTCAACAGGCACGTGGATCAATCAATCAATCAACCAACAGGTACTTATATACCGCTTTTCAACTCAAAGTGGTTTACAGGCAAATAGTAATAACAATAAAGTTAAATGGCTCCCTGTCTCAAAGGGCTCACAATCTATATATATATAAATGGACGTGGGCAGGGGTGTCATCTACTCTCTCGCAAGCCGGAACGCTGGGCGGGACTTGAGTGATTGACAGCCCGTCGACTCACTTCCGCTTTCTTCGCGCGCCCTGAGCGGCTTTCCCTCGCCTCGGAGGGAGCGCCTGCTCGCCAGGGGGGATGGGTGGGGGGCGCGCCGGGTGCCTGGGCGAGCAGGCCAGGAGGAGGAGAAGAGGCTGCCTCCTGGGGCACCTGGTGGGCCGCTGTGAGATACAGGAAGCTGGACTAGGTAGGCCTTTGGCCTGATCCAGCTTGGCTCTACTTATGCTCTTAAAGAAGAGCATCTCGTGCTTTTGGATCCTCCCCTCCCCTGACCCAGGAGAGAGAACACCCTTACCCAGAGAGGCCACAATCCCATCATGCTCCAGCTTGACGTCCCTGGACTGAGCCTGCTGGCCTGGATCCAGCAGAGTCCCCTCCTCCTCCTCCTCCTCCTTGAAATGCACAATCATGTCCTCAAGGGACATCAGGCCCTGGAAGGAGAAAAACATCTTGCTGCAGAAATAGTCTCCCACGTTCTTAACCCAACCTCTGCCTCACCCTCAGTCTGCAAAGAGAAATTAAGGGGGGAGCAGCTGGGAATCGTCTTGCAGTATTTTGGGCAGACCAGACCAGCTGGTTCCCTGCAGTCCTTTGTTCTCTCCTTTTCCCCCCTCAGGGGAGAGGCTGACCCTCCAGGAAGCATCTAAACCTGAAGGGGAACATCAGGCAGGCAACGGGAACAGCCAACTCCAGGGTTCAGCCTCAGAGCCCGGAGTTCTGACATGCACACGCTCTTGCAGGGATTTCCTGGGCTTTGTCGGCTTACTTGGGGCGCAATCCTGACCCGTTTTCCAGCAGTGACGTTTGTCCCTGTGCAGGGCCCAGAGAGGCTCTGTCTGCCTCCCAGCAGCCCAGAGTCCTTGCCGGCTCGGTTTGTCCCCCTCGCCTCGGAGCTGCACGGCCCTTGCTCTGGGGCTGAGAGGCTGGCCAGGATTGCGCCCCGAGCACTCAAGGGAAGGCCCGCCTGGATCCGGAGGGGAGTCCACGTTCCCTGGGCCTGGTCTTGCCGAGAACCACGTGCTACAATCCGCTGCCTGCAGCCCTGCGAGAACCTCAGCCTGGCTTCAGCCCCCTCCGCCGGCCGACACACCTGCACCAGCCCCCTGCGAGGCCCGTCTAGCACCCCCCAAACCCCCCTGGCCCAGAACTGGGACTGCCGTGTTACCGATTGCGAGGGAGAACACGCAGACCAATATGATCAATAAGGTTCTGATTTATTGCAGCATGGTCACCATTTTTATTACAGTTTTACAGGATGTTTGCTTAGAAATCAATAACCTGGCTTGATTGCCTTGAATACACATCAGAAGGCTGCTTGATTAGCTCAGGAAGTCTCGGCAAACAAGCTAACAAGCTTAACTAGTAACAAGATTAGCGGTCTCGCGGCTCCACTATCTCCCTGTTGCTCAAAGCAGGATGCTTAATTTCCGATCTTTCTCGCTCTGTGTTGCAAGGGGCGAGCCAATTACGCGGTTTCCTATGATGTTGCAAGGGGTCAGCTGGCTACAGCGATCTCCCATCTTGCTCTTGCCCCAATCCCACAATCCTTAGAGAAAAACCATTCTTCCTATAACACAACAGGGACCCTGCAGCTGGGCCACGGAGCTCCGCGGGCAGAGGAGAGGGCGGAGGCTCCCTGGGGGAACGTGACCCTGTTCCTGAGGGGGGTGCTGGGTGGGGGTTCGTCCTGGGCGGCTGGGGAGGGAAGCCTCTCGGGACCCCAGCAGGAGAGGTCAAAGGGCCCCCTGAGGCAGTGGGAGAGGAGGGGGGAATTCTGCATTCCAAGGAGCCTCTGATAACATGCAAGGACAGTCCAATGGAAGAGGACCAGTCACGAGGCTTTACTGGGTTTACTGGCCACTCGGCCAGCAGTCCAACCCCTGGAGGTCTGTGGATCTCACGCACACGCTTCTGAGTGGGCAGATTTCATATCTGGCAGCCCCACAAATTTTTATATGCACTCTTTAAGGACCTGCAAGAAAGAAGGAGGCACCAAGGCAGTTTCTCACCTGTTGCCCTGAGGATCTGCCCCTTACCTGAGCAGGCTGCAGAGCTACTGATCCTGTTCCATGCACAGGAGGCGACCATCTGGATCGTGGCCCCGATGCCATTCCGCTGCCTGTGAGGGAGACAAACACAATGGCCTCTTCATTCCTGTTTGAACTCCCCCCCCCTCTGCAATATGAATCTCTCTTCCCATTTGCTCCACAGCTCTGGCTCTGGCCCAGAAGTGTCCCAATGGGGTGAGCCCCACACATCTTGATTCACTGTCTTCCTCTCCTCCCTTCTGCTCTTGGGGCCAATTTCTTCCCCTCTCAGCCTGCCCAGTCTCCTTCCTCTATTGCAGGAAAGCTCTGGCCAAACGTGCTTCTGCAAGCCCTTTCCAGGCCCACCCAAAGACCCCCCCCCTTCCTCAGGACATTCCTCTCTGTCTCTCTCTCGGTTCTGTCCTCCTCCTTGTCCTCCATCAAGCTCAGTCCTCCGTCTTGCTAACTGGCAGCATGCCAGGCAGGGGCCTCTTCCATGCCAGGGGATGGCCTGGGGGAACGTGAGAGCTGACGGGGGAAGAGCCCGACATTGGCACTGCTGGGGGTGGAGGAGGGCTGGACGGGGGGCTGCTCACTCCCTTCCTCTGAAGAGACCAACTCGGAGGACCCCTCTGGCCCTTCTAGCTCAGACAGGGATGCAGGAACGACACTTTCCCACTGCAAAATCCACCTCTTTCTTAAGGTGTTTTTACACCTGTCTGTGGGCGACAGGAGGCTTGGAAGACGTCTCAGCAGCAAAAGGCAGCATGAACTAATTCCTGTGGTTTACAAATGAAACACTAAAAGGAAATCCACTAAAGTTGAGTGTTGGGAGAGTGAGAAGGGATGACATGAAGTACTTTTTGAACCCAGCAGGTGATTAATCTGTGCCCGAGGAGGTGGTGATGGGGCTTTTAGAAGGGGCTTGGATAGATTTCTGTGGGAAAAGTCCATCGCAGGCTACAGGCCATGAAGGGTGGTGCAGGGGAGGGTCCTGGAGATGCAGGTGTGTCTACTGAGTGATCCACGAGGCATCGGGTGGGACACCCTGAGACGCAGGACGCTGGCCGGGAGGGGACCCCTTTGGCCTGGCCCAGCACAGGGTCTCTGCCGAGGTTCACAGAATACCACAAAAGGCCCACAGAATCCCGCACTGCGTTCCCAAAGCAGCCGAACAGCAGCTGCCCCAGAGCAGATCCCAGCAGAGGATGCAAAGGGGGGAGGGGAGGATTTCGTCACTCTCCCTGCACTGGCTGGGCTGCGAGCGGGGCTTCCCTCCCCCCAGGGGGCTCCTCTCTCCTCCCCCCTCTTGCTTCCCTTCCCCCTGGGGGCTCCTCCCCCTCCCCCCTCTCTTTTCCCCACCGCAGCCGCGGACTCCCCCTCTTGCTTCCCTGCCCTAGTTAAAGTGGGAAGGAGTTTGGGGGCAGAGGGCCTGGGAGGGGGGCAGAAAGAAGATCATTCCACCAAGCATGGTGGAGGATGAATCCCGACCCCCTTCCTGGGCCTGATCCACGTGCATGCAGCAATGCGCATTTGCACCAGTGATATGCACCTGCCTCACAACCTTCTGTGGCCTCTAGAACCCGTCTGGAGCTGGGAAATTGACAGGCTGCCCACACAACTGCCATGGATCAGGAGTGGACAGGGGGTGTTCTTCTCCCTCTCGCACAACACCACAACCAGGGGGCGGATGAACTGTTGTGCTCTGCACTGATTTCCCAGAGGAAAGGGGGGGGAAGGCCTCTCTGATGCAGAAACTGAGCCCAAGTCAGTCCTGCCGTTTTCCCACTACACAACCCCACGCAGAAGGCCCCAGGTTCAGTCCTTGGCAGAGTCTCCAGGTGGGGCTCGGAAGATCCCCCAGAAACCCTGGAGAGCCACATCCAGTCAGGGCAGAGAGCACCAGCCTAGAAGGACCAAGGGCCTGACTCTGCCAAGGCAGCTTCCATGCTCAGCCCTGCGCAGTCTCCGGATTCTGCCTGCGAGCTGGTCGTGGACGTGACTGGAGTGCAGCTGGGATCCTGCGCCTTGGAAAGCTGCACAGCAGGCAGTGGAGGACCAGGCACTGGCCCACCCATGAGGCCAACTGAGACCCTCGCCTCAGGCACAGTGAGTGGGGGGGCACCTTATCCGCCCACTTGCCTGCATTGCCCCTCCTCCCACCCCCTGACTTGGGCAAAGAGGAGTAGGACAGAGCAGAAGAGGAAATGTGGAGGAGAGAAAGTGATGCTCTGGTCCTTAGAGCCTGCCGGCAGTTTCAGACTATGCGGCTCAGCCCAGCTGCTGTTGTGGGTTGCAGGAGATGAGGCCAGAATGCCAGGGGTGCTTTGCTGACTCCTCCTGACAAGGCCAAGTGCCCCCCCCCACCAGAGGGGAGTTTCTAGTGTGCTGAGGGGTCCCCCCCCCTTTCGCCACAGAGCCCTTTGGGTCCCAGAGGCCCAGCACACTCTGGCCCAAAGCGATGGCTGTGTTGAGCAGCACTGTGCACCATGGGGTTACCTGCCGATTCCTCTTCCTGCTTGAGGTCCTGTGGAAGTGCCCACTCCCCTTCTTCCAGCTGGGAAACGGAGGCAGGTTTGGGAAATTCCTCTGAGAGGAAACAAGGAGAGGAGTTACTTGTGACTCTCAAATATCAGGGCTCTCCAAAACAACCTGGAGGTCATCCAGCAAAGCTATGTGGCTCCCTGGATGAAATTAGGGGGAAATGAAGGTTGTCTGGAATCCTGATCTCTGCTTCCTTTTAAAAAGAGAATCCCCCATGTGGGTAATCGGGTCAGGGCTCCAGCAGGACCCCCGTGCAGAAGGCCAATCACAGCCCAGCATCCCACTGGGGACCTCAGGCACAGGCCATGGGTGACCACACCCCCTTCAGGCAAGCCTGACCAATCCCACAGGATTCCCTGTGGAATCCTGAATGATCCCTTCAGGACTCTGCACTTTCCCCAAATGATTATCTAGATATTCACATCCTGTAGGTCGATCCTCAAGGAACATCCATCAGGCCAAGCTCAGCTCTGCAACCGGGAGGCACAGCAGGCATGCCCAGGGCCCACCTTCCAGCCCCACACACCCCATTGATGAATTGTAAACCTGACAGTGAGGTTCAAAGAAGAGCATCTTGTGCTCCTGGTTCCTCCCCTCCCCAAAGCAGATAAGCCAGGGATTACAGGGTTAACCCCTCAAGGTCTTTGCAAGCATCGGCAACACAGATGCAGATGGGTGTGGCTGACGAATTAAAGCCTGCCCACTGATTGGCTGGCCTCAGTATAAAGCTGGAGGCAGGAGCTGGAGAAAAGGACCTGGGAAGGTGTTGGATGAGGGAGCTGGATACCTTGGGGAGGTGCTGGAGGAGGGCACCAGGTAGGTGCTGGACTGACCGAGTGCTGGCTGGACTGAAGAACTGGCTGAAGGACTCGATAAGGTAGGGTTGTTTTGGGAGACTACTGTTGGGACCTGTTGTATGGCTGCCACGCCCCTGGAGCCACCCAGTGGAGGAGGCAGTTGGGGCCTGGGCAAGCGGATGGCCTAGTATGTGGTGGTGGGGTTTGTTGGTGCTAGACTTAGTTCGGAGCTAAGCCAGTGGTGAGGGCAGTCTGGAGGAGGCTGGCCAGCCGGTGATCCCAAGCAAAGCTGCTGGAAGAGAGGAGGCCCAGTGGGTGGCAGAACCCCCTCCCTCCTGCCTATCTCTGAGGTTGCTCTGGAGGGGGAACTAGTCAGCCTAGTGTGGGCGTTGGGGCCCTTCGGGAGGCCCAGCAGGAAATTGGCAGAACAGCACGTTCCAGCCCCACATGCCCCACTGATGTGCTACAATCCTGACAGTGACAGCCAAAGAAGAGCATCTCGTGCTTTTGGTTCCTCCACTCCCCAGACCTTACAGACAGAACATCCTTACCCAGAGAGGCCACAATCCCATCATGCTCCAGCTTGACCTCCCTGGACTGAGCCTGTTGGCCTGGATCCAGCAGAGTCCCCTCCTCCTCCTTGAAATGCACAGTCACGTCCTCAAGGGACATCAGGCCCTGAAAGGAGAAAAACATCTTGCTGCAGAAATAATGTCCCACTGCCTTAACCCAACCTCTGCCTCGCTCAGAACGTACGGAGGGAGCAGTTTGGAATCTTTCTGCAGAGGTTTTGGCAGACCAGACCAGCTGGTTCCTTTTGTTCTTTCCCTTTTGCCCCCTCAAGAGAGAGGCTGACCCTCTAGGAAGCATTTAGGCCTGAAGGAGAACATCAGGCAGGCAACTGGAACGGCCATCTCCAGGGTTCAGTCTCGGAGCCCAGAATTCTGACATGCACACGCTCTTGCAGGCCTTCCTGGGCTTTGTCGTTGGCTTACTTGGGGTGCAATCCTGACCCATTTCCCAGCACTGACGTAGCTGTGCCAATGGGGAGGTGCTGCCTCCTGCGCTTGGGGGGGGGGCAGTCACGGAGGCCTCCTCAAGGTAAGCGGAGGTTTGTCCCCCTCTCCTCGGAGCTGCACGGCCCTTGCTCTGGGGCTGGGAGGCTGGCTAGGATTGCGCCCCGAGCACTCAAGGGAAGGCCCACCTGGATCCGGAGGGGAGTCCACGTTCCCTGGGCCTGGTCTTGCCGAGAACCACGTGCTACAATCCGCTGCCTGCAGCCCTGCGAGAACCTCAGCCTGGCTTCAGTCCCCTCCGCCGGCCGACACACCTGCACCAGCCCCCTGCGAGGCCCGTCTAGCACCCCCCAAACCACCCTGGCCCAGAACTGGGACCCTGCAGCTGGGCCACGAAGCTCCGCGGGCAGAGGAGAGGGCGGAGGCTCCCTGGGGGAATGTGACCCTGTTCCTGAGCGGGGTGCTGGGTGCGGGTTCGTCCTGGGCGGCTGGGGAGGAAAGCCTCTCGGGACCCCAGCAGGAGTGGTCAAAGGGCCCCCTGAGGCAGTGGGAGAGGAGGGGGGAATTCTGCAGTCCAAGGAGCCTCTGATAACATGCAAGGACAGTCCAATGGAAGAGGACCAGTCACGAGGCTTTACTGGGTTTACTGGCCACTCGGCCAGCAGTCCAACCCCTGGAGGTCTGTGGATCTCACGCACACGCTTCTGAGTGGGCAGATTTGATATCTGGCACCACCACAAATTATTATATTATACACAAATTATTATTATATGCACATTTGTACACTTTAAAGACCTGCAAGAAAGAAGGAGGCACCAAGGCAGTTTCTCACCCGTTGCCCTGAGGATCTGCTCCTTACCTGAGCAGGCTGCAGAGCTACTGATCCTGTTCCATGCACAGGAGGAGACCGTCTGGATCGTGGCCCCGATGCCATTCCGTTGCCTGTGAGGGAGACAAACATGAAGGCCTCTTCATGTCTGTTTAAACTCCCCCCACCCCTGCACAATTTGAGACTCTCCTCCCATTTGCTCCACAGCTCTGGCTCTGGCCCAGAAGTGCCCCAATGGGGTGAGCCCCACACATCTTGATTCACTGTCTCCTCTCCTCCCTTCTGCTCTTGGTGCCAATTTCTCCCCCTCTCGCCCTGCCCAGTCTCCTTCCCCTCCTGCAGGAACGCTTTGGCCAAATGTGCTTCTGCAAGCCCTTTCCAGGCCCACCCAAAGACCCCCCCCTTCCTCAGGACATTCGCCTCTCTCTCGGTCTCGGTTCTGTCATCCTACTTGTCCTCCATCAAGCTCAGTCCTCCATCTTGCTAACTAGAAGCATGCCAGGCAGGGAAACGTGAGAACTCACGGGGGAAGAGCCGGAAATTGGCACTGCTGGGGGTGGAGGAGGGCTGAACGGGGGGCTGCTCACTCCCTCTGAAGAGACCAACTCTGGGGACCCCTCTGGCCCTTCTAGCTCAGACGGGGATGCAGGAACGACACTTTCCCACTGCAAAGTCCACCTCTCTTTCTTAAGAGGTTTTTACACCTGTCTTACAGGAGGCTTTGAAGAGGTCTCAGCAGCAAAAGGCAACATGAACTAATTCCTGTGGTTTACAAATGAAACACTAAAATGAAATCTACTAAAATTGAGTTTTGGGAGAGTGAGAAGGGATTGAATGAAGTACTTTTTTAACCCAGCGGGTGATTAATCTGTGCCCCAGGAGGTGGTGATGGGGCTTTTAGAAGGGGCTTGGATAGATTTCCGTGGGAACAGCCCATTGCAGGCTAGAGGCCATGAGGGATGGTGCAGGGGAGTGGCCAGGAGATTCACCTGTCTATTGAGTGCTCCAGGAGATGCAGGATGCTGGCTGGGAGGGGCCCCCTCCTCTACTGCACCGTTTTAGCCAATCTTGGCGTTGCTTATTGGCTACAGCAGCAAGGGAGAGGAGGGATTTACATGACAGGGTAAGGCTTCTTGCAAAACTTAGAGCTTTGCCATCCCTATAGAAATGCCTCTGGCTGCGAGGGGGGCTTCCCTTCCCCCTGGGGGCTCCAATTCCCTCCCCCCTTGCTTCCCTCCCCCTGGGGGCTCCTCTCTCCTCCCCCCTCTCTCTTGCTTCCCTCCCCCCCCGGCTCTTCTCCCCCACTTTCCCCCATCGCGGCCCTGGACTCTCCTGTCCTTCCCCGGCGCAGAGTCGGACTCACCACCACACCCAGGAGGCAGAGATGGATGAAGCCCCGAAGGTGCCCGGGGCAGGACGACGTAACCGCGCCCCCAGCACATGGCCCACCCCCGTGCACTGCCCTCCCTGCGCCCCGGAAGAGCTCCATGACGGAGTGAACCAGAAACAAAGGAGGGGGGGCAAGAAGCGCACGGATTCTTCCGTGCAATGGTGCCTCGCCGCTGCCGGCACCCATGGCTCGCGTCACCCTGAGCTACACCCTTCCTCCGCCTCTGGTGTCCCACTCTTGTGTGTTGTTTTTTTTTGCGGGGGGGGGGGCGCATTTTGCAGACGCCTCTTGGGCGCCCCCGAACTAGTCTGCAAGGGGGGGGGACGGACGAAGCGCGTAGGCAGGCAGGCAGCCTCCGACCGGGACGGTCCCAGCCCTGGGGGGCGGCAGCAGCCCCGCAGTGGAGGCTGAGTCGGAGGTCGCTGCGGGCAGCGCGGGCCACGTGTTCTCCCCCCCCGCATCCCGACCGCCCCCCTCCCGGAATGAAAGGGGGGCAGAGGACGGTGCGCTCCCCCCCCCAGCCAGGCCCCTCCCCGTGCCAGGGGGGCTGCCGAGCCGGATCCTGAGCCGCCCCCTGAAGCCTTACCGGGCGCTGCTGCTTTAGCCGGGCCGGGCTCCGTGCAGGGCAGAGGCGGCTTCCGGAGTCCCTGGCTGGCGGGCCGGCCTCGTCCCTGTCGACGCGCTTCCCGAACACGCCCCGCCGCGCGGCCGCCTCCTCCTCCTTCCACCTTCTCTTCCTCCCTCGCAAGGAGCGGGAGGGGCAGCGTCGAGTCCGGCGGGGACCTAACGGGGGGCTGAGGAGAGGGGCTCCCGCTGCCTGGACGGTGGGGGCGTCGTGCGCTGGAGGGCTCGCCCCCCCCCCCGCGGGGAAGGAGCTTCGGGCTTTCCTGGGCGGGGGAGCTGCGGCGGGGTCAGGGCGGGATGCAAAATGCACCGCGGGGGAACTAGTGGGAGATGCAAGGGGGGCTAGCAAGGGGGTGTGGCTCGGTGACAGCCCGCCCCTGCTTGGCCTACAGAGCGGGGAGGGGCGGCTAAAGAAGACCCTCCCCCTGCGCGCACGGGACCTGCGGGATTGCTGCCGCCGCGGGGGGAGGGGGCGAGGAGAGCGATTCTGCCCCCCCCCTCTAGATCGCAGCAGCAGTGCAGAAGAACTTCCGTTCCGCTCCAGACTGGACGCGCCGAAACCGAATCGAGTTCGGAAGTAGAGGGAAGGGGGCGTGCGACGCCGCTGCGAGGGAGGGGGAGCCGAGGGGTGTGTACGCCCCCAAGAGCACCAGGCCCCGGGGGCGGAAGAGAGCTCCAAAGTGAGTCGCTTGCTCCGCCGGCTTGAGAGCGAGGACGGGGCTCCCTGGTGGGCGCGTCCTGCCCCTGGTGGGGGGGGGGGCTGC
>JAJKFI010040252.1:21354-42856 GCA_029204185.1 Lerista edwardsae
TGCCCCTGGTGGGGGGGGGGGCTGCTGCTGTTGCTGCTGGGGGGGGGAGTGCTCTGGTGAGTTCTTGCAGGGCACTTGCGGATAACGTCCCCTGCCCCGGACTGCGGGGGTGGGGAAGAGCAGGACCAGAAGAACCCCAGCAAGCTGTGTTTCAGTTCTTGGGGGGGGGGGGAGAGTGGGGAGCCGTGACGTTTTAAGGACATCAGAAGAGCCCTGCAGGATCAGGCCAAAGGGGGCCCACCTCGTCCAGCTTCCCGCATCGCCGGGGCCCAAGACACGTGTGCACGAGACACGTGCATCTCCTGGCCACTCCCCCGCGTCCCGCACTCCAAGGTCGCCCGTCTCTCAATCAGGAGGCTGCACCCCCCATCCTGGCCTGCAGCCCTTGCTTGGCACTTGGCTCACGTTCCGCAGGAGGGGGCTGGTTGCGCAAGCGGGGGGAGGGAGGGGGGTCCTACAGACAGAAGAGCCGGAGCTCTCTGGAGGTCCCAGTCCCTCGCCTGGGGGGGGGGAGTGTTTTGGAGGCGCTCCGGGGCAGGGATCCCTTTCCCAGCCGGACCTGCGCGAGGCTGCCGGGGGCGAGGGGGGGATTCTGCGCTGCTGGGAGTTGACTCTGGACCGGTTTGTCCTGCCGTCCCTTCGTCCCCCGGTCCTGCCGCCTGCCTGACTTCTTTCAATCAATCAATCAATCAACAGGTACTTATATACCGCTTTTCAACACGAAGTTCACAAAGCGGTTTACAGGCAAATAGTAATAATAAAGTTAAATGGCTCCCTGTCCCAAAAGGGCTCACAATCTAAAAAAAAGGCAGACCGCCAGCAACAGCCACTAGAAAGACTGCGCAGGGGTGAAGAGGGACACCTTTCCCCCTCACCTGGGCTCCCCACAGCTGAGCAGGGGCCGTATTGACCCCTATCAGGGCCCCACGGCTTGCAGGAATTTTTTTTCCCCAGAGAAAATTATTTGGAGGGACTGAGGAGGAAATTAATGTGCTGGTGGCAGAAAGAGCTGGGAAGCAGTTGAGTCACAAGAGGAGTCGGGAGAAGGCGGAGAGACTCCTGTGCAGGGAGGAAACCCGCCTCCAGTCTGTGCGGGACTGTCTGACGGGCCTTGAGCGCACCTGGCAGGATCCGGTGGCGCCGCTCCCCTCCCCAGGCTGTGTGGCCCTGATTCAGGCTCTGCGGCTGCTAAACAGCAGGGGCAGGTCTGAGAAGCCCATAGGCATGGCTGGCGTCTACCCCAGGGTAAGGGCGCAAACATACCCCTGCCCCAGGGAGGCTCCAGCCAGCTCCTAACTTGCACTGGAGAAGGCACCTGCCTGCCAGCCTTGCCCTTCCAGCCAGGGGTGGACCTAGTCAAAATGACTCCCAGGGCACCCAATAGGAGTGCGCCCCCATGGGAGCCCAGGTCTACCCACCAGAAGCAGCCACAGGTAGACCTGGGCTCCATACAGGAAGCATTAGAAACAACAGCAGAGCCAAGATCTATCCATTAGGACCAGCCACGGGTAGACTAGTGCTCCACAGGTCAGGAAGGCATCCATAGGGCAGACCTTCCCCCACCCATTCAAAACATCTTTCCAGTGCCAAGGCCTCTCTAATCATAACTTTTAAGGTTATGATTGAGCTCAGCCTTAGTTTTTTTTTTTTTTTTGTAGTTGGTTCTTAACGTTTGCTGACTTCAGTTTGAAATCCCTGTGTCTCCACTTTCAAAAATCTGAGTCCGTGTCTGAAAAAGCCACATGTGAGCAGAGACCATCATGCAATACTTCCAATTTGCATGGGAGATTAGCATGTGCCTGCCCCCCCCGTTATATAAGCAAATTGCCCACGTCTACCTGTGGCCATTTCTAACGGGCAGATCTGGGCTCCAGAGCCCAGGTCTACCCGCGCAATGTTGGGGGGCCACTGGCGCCCTCTTAGACAGCCCCAAGAGGGTGCCCAGGGTTCATGCCCCCCCGCCCCCAAGATCCGCGACTGCTTCCAGCATCAGGTAGGATTGCGCCCTGAAACCGAGAAGCGTCTGCTTATTGACTTATTGGAAGAATCTCTGCCCCGCCTTTCCCCTGCTGAAGCACATGCTGAAGGTGGCCTACGGAGAGCTACACAGCACAGGGTGACCACAATAGGCAAAGAAAGCAACACAACTTAAAACAAGCAAACAGCAGCAATGGAAACCTTAAGGGCAGCCCAGAAAGAGAACGAGGGAAGGCCGACCCAGTTCTCCCTGTCAGGCCTTGTGGAGGGTGGGAGAACCAAGCGACCAGGGGAGTGAAGCGCTCCAAGATCCCCCCAGAGGGGAGCCAGCCCCACGGCCATCCAGAGGCCAGGCGGGATCGGAGTGATGGGAGTCTTCTGGGCTGGGCCACAGGACCTATCTCAGGGCAGCCCCTCCGCGCCAGAGACCCAACTTTGTGCCCGGGGCTTCTTTGCAGCACAAATGACTCCTGCTGCCCGGAGGAGGGCACAACTGCCCCCCCGACACACAAACACACACAAATAATAATGCTCGTACATATATACCGCCTTTCTTAAGATCACTAGATTACTCTAATGACTGTAAGTCAAGGTGGTTAACATAGGCAGACTTTTTATTCACAAACCCGAAAACTTGTAGAATTTTACAGAATGTTCTGTCTTACAAGAACTATGCACATACAGATGGATCTTTCTGGATTTAGCCTTCTTTCTTAGTTGCCCATCTGTCTTCTGCTGGCTGATAAGAGGCTTCCCTGCTCCCACCAGAGATGCAGCTGACCAGCACACTCCCCCTCTCACGAGGCAGCCGGAACTCTGCTTTTAATCAGCCGCAGTTTGCAAGGTCTGCCGCTCACAGAGATTTCCGGTAGTCCCGAGCTGGTGACCTCTAGATCTTCAGCTCTTATCTTCGGGCAAACAGAGGCCTTAACCCTCTCAACTAAATCTTCCGCCCCACTAGCCTCCCCCCTCAGAGCAGAGGCTCCTCCTGAGTGTGGGGCAGCCATAGGTGGCAGAAACAGAAGCCGCAGCAGGGCAGGCACAACCCAGCCAAGGGAACTTCCCCTCCCCGACTGCTTCACCCGCCCAGGACCCCGGTGTCTGAGGCTGTGCCGTGGAGGGGGCGGCCAAAGTGGCCCCCGTTCCTGCCCCAGAAGGGGCCTCCTTGGCTCTGCCGGGGCCACTCAGCCAAAGCAGGGGGAGCTCAAACCAGGCCCAGGGAGGCTCTTGCAGGGAGCTGCCACCCAACGCCCCGCTTGCCCTGAAGCCCAAACCCTGCGGGACCCCCACTGAGGAGCCCTCCAAGTCAGGGGGCCGGCGCTGCTGCCTCTCTGTCCGGTGTTCTGCCGCCCCCTGCTGGCCAGTTCCGCTCCCACGAGGACACCAGGCTGTTCCTGGGGAATGATGGCCAAAACCGGGCAAGTGGTGGGGGGGGGCGCAGGGGGAGGGGCTGAGGAGGGAAACTGGGGGCTGTTGCTGTCCACAGCTGGGGGCCCCGCAGAGGGTCTGAGCCGGCTCGGAAGCAGCGGCACAGGCCCTGGCGAGAGGAGCGCTTGCACTGCGCCAACCTATCCTTCACCTGCAGAGTCCCCCAGGCTGCCTTCCAGCCCCTTGGAGGAGACCCTGCAGGCAGCCCCCAGCCCCTCACAGGACACATTAAGCCAGTGCTGTAGGAGGAAATCAGGCCAAGGGGGCGACTTCTCCGAGCCCCGTCTCTCTAAGCCGCGAGACCGGGCTCCCAAGACGGAGTGGTTCGTTTTCCCGGCGTCCGTCGCCCGTTCCTGCTGAGGCCCGCAAACCCTCCCGGTCCTCCGATCCCCTCCACGGGACCCCCTGCTGTAGCTTACCCAAAGTTTAACGTCGACGGAAGAAGAATTGCCAGCTGGACCTTGATGGTTCCGGAGAGAGTATTCATTGCAATAAAGACGCAAAATAGGTCGCAAAATGCATGTGCAAAATGGCACCCTAATTGCGTGCCAGAGTGAAAGAAACAGATACTTTTATACATTCACATATGCAAACCAGGGGAAAATAATTTCTATTTGCCTAATCTGCCTTTGATTATTGGGGCACCGGGAGTTTTGAGACTCAGGAATGGTTAAAGGTAGGTTTGAGGAACTCCCCGAGACATGCCTTCTCGCCTGAAGGGTGCCCTGCAAGGCAGAGCTAATCGCTGGTGGACAAAAGATTGGGGTAGTGGCTAATCACTGGGCACAGGGGATACAGGCACTTGATTGAATTTTGGAAGACGGGTGACAAAAGGCGTAGGGTCAATGGGGGGGCAAAGACTGACACACAAAAGGACAATTCATTCATTCCGATACGCAAAGAAATATTCTTTACAACAAAAAAGTTCATCGTGCAAATGTCTTTGGCGGACACCGTGGAGCATGGTGCCGACGACGTGAGCCAAGGGGATGGCTCGATGGCAGTGGCACATTCCTCAAGGGAGCCGGCAGCCATTTTGTCCGCTGGCAGCCATTTTGTATCTTCCCCTTCACAGTATGCCCAAGCACAAAGCCCAACACGACAGCCCTCCCTTACACAGCACACTCCCATTCACAAAACACTGTGTTCCTTCATAAAAACCTCATCCATGAAGCCGGCCTTCCCTTTAAGGGGAGATTCTTGACAGTTCGGGGTTCCTGACAGTTCGCCTGAACCACGTGGCCAGGGGTTCCGGGGACAGCCCTAGCCACCTTCAGTTTGACACCCAGCAAGCGGTGCTCACTGCTTACGCCTGTCTCCAGGTCATCTACGAATAAGCTAAAAAGCACTGGTCCCAGGACAGAACTCTGTCTCCATTGGGAAAACTGCCCATTGACCCCCACTCTCTGCTTCCTGGCCCTCAACCAATTCTCAATCCACAAGAGAACCTGACCTCTTATTCCCTGACTGGGAGGCTTCCTCAGCAGCCTTTGGTGAGGGGCTGTGTCGAAAGCTTTCTGAAAGTCCAGATGTACAATATCTACTGGTTCGCCAACATCCACATGCCTGTTGACCTTTTCAAAGAATTCCGAAAGGTTTGTGAGGCAAGACGTACCCTTACAGAAGCCATGCTGATTCTCCCCCAGCAAGGCTTGGTCTCCTGTATGTTTTCGGATTTTGTCTTTGATGAGACTTTCCACCATCCTACCTCGAATGGGCGTGAGGCTGACCGGCCTATAGTTTCCTGGGTCCCCCCTCCTACCTTTTTTAAAGATTGGTGTGACATCAGTCAAAGATTGATGCTTATACTTTGTTGTTCTCTGTAAGCCGCCTTGGGCATTTGCTTCAAATACATAAATAAAACCAATAACCAGGGATCTAAGGTGACATACTAAACAGTAAAACTAGAGTAAAATATATTTATACTGCCATCAACATCCACTGAAATTGTGTGTTGGGAGAGTTAGAATGGAAATACTCATTACCCACTGAGTTAAAAAAAAATCTGTGGAACTCCTTGCCAGAGGAGGTGGTGATGTCATCTGGCCTAGGTGCCTTTAAACGGGGATTGGACAGATTAATGGAGGAAAAGTCCATCTCAGGCTACAGGCCATGATGGGTAATGCAACCTCCTTATGTTAGTAGTAGGCTACTTCAGAATGCTGCAAGGAGATCCAATTGGTCAATCCTCCAGGAAGTCAAGCCTGATTGCTCCCTGGAAGGACAAATCCTGAAGCTGAAGATCAAATACTTTGGCCACCTCATAAGACGAGGACTCTTTAGAAAAGACCCTCATGCTGGGAAAGATGGAAGGCAAAAGGAGAAGGGGCGGCAGAGGATGTGACGGTTAGATAGTGTCACCGAAGCAATGAACATGAAATTGGTCGAAGTCCGGAAGCTAGTGGAGGACAGGGAGGCGTGGCGTGCTGTGGTCCAGGGGGTCGCGAAGAGTCGGACACAACTTAGCGACTGAACAAAACAACAACTTCAGAATGCAGGGTGGAAGGGAGAGGCCACAGGATGAAGGCATCTTGTTGACTTGTGTGCTCCCTGAGGCATCTGGTGGGCCACTGTGAGATCCAGGAAGCTGGACCGGATGGACCTTTGGCCTGATCCTGCGGGGCTCTTCTTATGTTCGTAAGACTCAGATTGGGTTGCAAGTTTATAGCTCCCTTTCCACAGACAGGATAGCAAATTCTGCTTTATTTATCTCAGAATGCCAGGTGGAAGGGAGCGGCAACAGGATGCAGGAACCTTGATGTCCTGTGTCACTGAGACATCTGGTGGGCCGCCATGAGATACAAGAAGCTGGACTAGATGGGCCTTGGGCCTGATCCTGCAGGGCTCTTCTCATGGTCTGAGGCACATGGGGCTTCCAAGCCATGATTTAGCCACCTGTTATAGGCCTTGCCTGTTCTTAAAAGCTGCTGCTGCTTCTTGTTAATTGCCATGGCCGTCTCCTAGTCATGAGCCTTAATCCACTGGAGAAAACAGGTTCTCCACATCACAAGTGACATCATTTCCACCTTCCTCATAGGGTTTTCTTCCACCCAGGCCCACCATATGAAAGTCTTTTGGCCACTAACAGGACCTTTTGTCAAATATGACTCCCATATTCCCGTCTCAAGCCGACACAGGAAGCAACCTAACTGAAGCTTCAAGCCATCAATGCAGCCATTATTCTTGCGAGAAACAACTTTAGAAATATACATTTCTCACAGGCATGATTATGATTTATATAACCAAAACACTTTCTGTGAATGTTTTGAGGTGAAGGGAGATTGAAACGCTTTCCTCACTCACCATTGATAGATTGATGGAGTTTTTATCATGTGTGGATTCTATGGTGCACATTCAGGCCTGAGCTATTACTGAAGCTCTTTCCACACTCAAAGCACTGATATGGTTTCTCCCCTGTGTGGGTTCTTTGATGCACAGTCAAGGCTGAGCTACAAGTGAAGCTCTTTCCACATTCCAAACACTGATATGGTTTCTCCCCTGTGTGGATTCTTTGATGGCGAGTGAGTTGTCCACTATCTCTGAAGCTCTTTCCGCACTCTAAGCATTGATAAGGTTTCTTCCCTGTGTGGGTTCTTTCATGTTGAGTCAGGGTTGAGTTATGACTGAAGCTCTTTCCACACTCCAAGCATTGATATGGCTTCTCCCCTGTGTGGGTTCTTTGATGCACAGTCAAGGCTGAGCTACAAGTGAAGCTTCTTCCACATTCCAAGCATTGATATGGTTTCTTCCCTGTGTGGGTTCTTTGATGTGAAGTCAGGTGATCACTTCGACTGAAGCTCTTTCCACACTCCAAGCATTGATATGGTCTCTGCCCTGTGTGCGTTCTTTGATGCAGAGTCAGGCTTGAGCTTGTAGTGAAGCTCTTTCCACACTCCAAGCATTGATATGGTTTCTCCCCTGTGTGGGTTCTTTGATGCACAGTCAGGCTTGAGCTTGTAGTGAACCTCTTTCCACACTCGAAGCATTGATATGGTTTCTCCCCTGTGTGGGTTCTCTGATGCACAGTCAAGGCTGGGCTACAAGTGAAGCTTCTTCCACATTCCAAGCATTGATATGTTTTCTTCCCTGTGTGTGTTCTTCGATGTGTTCTAGGCTTGGATTTGCTGCTGGATGTCTTTGCAGATTGAGGGCAGGATTCCTTCTCCTTCCCAGATTCCTTTTCTGGATCATCCAGAAAGACACTGAAATCCCCACCCTGACGAGCATCTGCTTCCCTTCTCACTTTCTCTCTCTGGTTTCCCGCCTGCCTCTTTGGTCTGTCTTGAGGCCCAGCTCTCTCCCTTCTGTGGCTCCTTTCACGGAAAGCGACACGTGTGCTTGTCCTGAAGCCCTTCCTCCACTCTGAGCACTGAAGTGGTTCCTTTCCTTTCTGGATTTTGCTCTTTTTGTCAAAAGTGGCTGTTTTCTCACTCAAAGGACACGTCTCCCTTTGTCCTCCTTTGTGAGGATCCTCCTCAATTGGGATTCTCTGGAGAGAAATGACGAGTTTCCTCCTCCAGAAGTGTGCTGGGATTTCATGCAGGGGATAACTCTGGCGAACAAGGGGTTCCGCCCTCCAGGCAGGTGCTGGGCTTCCCTCTGGCCTCCCTGATCTGTCCTGGTCTCCAAGAGCCTCTTTCGTTGGGTCAGGCACGATAGTTTCTGGCGACAGCACTTGTGGCTCCTGTTGGCCACCGTGGTCTGGTCCGTGGCTTCCTGGAACAGGGGGAGCATCCTGAGTTGCTGTGCAAACAGAGAGATGGAAGCTCTGATCTGAGGCCAGGGCAGTGTTGGGGGGCTGTGAGCTGCATCGGCAATGCCGGCCCAAGCCTGACAGAAGGCCAGGAGAAACACCGGCAAGGAGGCCAGCGCCAGTTGAGACCCTGGGCCTGATCCGCCACTGGAGCATGCTGCAATACGTCTGCAGCGGGAGGGAGTTTGGGAGCAGAGGGCCTGGGAGGGGGACAGAAAGACGATCCTTCCTCGGTGTACCCGTTGCTGCTTCTGGTGGGTAGACATGGGCTCTTCTATTGGGTGCCCCGGGTGCCATTTTCACTAGATCTCCCCCTAGGGCTGCCCAAAAAGCGTGCGGGTTCTTCCCATGGCTCACGCCACCCCAAGCTACACCCTTCCTCCGCCTCTGGTGTTCCACTCTTCGCGACCCAGACCACAGCATGCCAGGCCTCCACAAATGTGTTTAGACCACTCTCCAGTCAGGAAGGATGGCGCACGCCTGCGTGCTGGCCTCTCCGACTCAGAAAGTGGTCCAAACAGACCTTACGGTGCGCCAAACTTTGCTGGCCTAACTCTGCCAGCCTGACTCCAGGTTACGATTCTGCCCTAACTATAGTGGCTTCTCTGCTGTTTGAGAAGGACGTCCAGTTTGGCTGGTAACTCAAGAGAACTGGAAAGACACAGCAAGTTGCAGCTGCTCTGCTAACCCACTAAACGCAGCAGGAAGCCACTTGTACCCAGCCAGGCCATTGGTCCATCCGGTTCAGGACTGGCTACGTGGACTGGGAGCTCTCCAGGGCCTTTCCCTACCTTACCTGGTGATGCTGTCGGGGGGGGGGGGAGGGATGGGGAGGGAATGCAGGGTCTGCTGCATGCAAAATAAAATACCTTCACATTACAGGCTGTTGACATCGGCAGTTTATCCACCTCACTGGGGCTGCTCTCCCAACGTAGATGGGTACGACGGTCATGAGTACGACGCTCAGCCAGGTCTGCTGATGCCCGACTATCAGAAATGGTCTGAGCGCAGCGCAGCACCCAGTGGGCAGATCCAGAGGGGCCCAGGGGCTGTCCCCGCAGAGAGCAGCTGCACAAGGCGCTTGGGAACGTGCCCACTTGGAAAACACGCAGAAGGTGGCGGGGCCTTCTCGGGAGGGGCCCCCAGGATGCGGACCTCTGGGCCTCGGAAGGACCCCTCTCCGCCGGCAGCAGGCCAGGCCGCCGTTCTCCCACCAGGTGTCAGTGGTTCCAGGAGGCTGGGGGGGATCGCAAGCTACTCTGCACTGTGGGTGGGGCGTATTTGTTTCGTGGGTAATCCTTTTAACAGGTTCTGCTGTGCTGATTCTGAACTGGCTGCGCCGTCACCGTGAGGCCAGCAGCAAAGGACGGCACATGCACTTAAAGACAGAGAGGGAACCTGGGCCAGGAGCACAGCAGATGCAGAAGCCTTGTTCCGCTTGGCCACTCGCCAGCCCAGCCACGGGACGTCCCCACCCACAGGGACCCCCCCCTGAACCGCCACCTCTGACAGAGGCCTCCGGGCAAGGGCCTCCCTCCCTGTCACGCTGGGCAGGGCAAAAGGCAATCTTTTTTTGGGGGGGGGGAGTTGCTGGGATATGAGAGGCACTCAGCACCCAGCCAGACTCCTCCCTGGCAGGATCAGAGCGAAGGGCCAGGCTGCAGTTCAGGCCTTCCCTGGCGACAAACTCCGGGCAAAGCGGGCCCCTTACCCAGTGCGGCCAGGTGCCCCCTGGTCTCCGCCACAACCTCCCCGTGCAGAGCCCTCTGGCCAGGATCCAGCAGCGCCCGAACCTCCGCCGTGAAGCACAGGGCCACCTCCTCAAAGGACACCGGACCCTGGAGGGAGGGAGGAAGAGACCATTTTCCTTCAGGGCTGCTCAAAAGCCCGTCCACCTGTCCCAGCAGAGGGCAAGGAGGCTCCCGAGGAGGCATGACTGGAATCTCCCCCCTCCCTCCAACATTCCATGGGGTGGGGGCAGGGAGGAGAACTGGGCATCGCCCCAGAGTAGTGCTTCTCAAACTGTGGATCAAGGCCTGACGTCAGGTGGGTCGCAGAAAGCTGGGAACCGCCATACTGGAGGCTGTGAGTGCCAACAGTTTGAATTTTCAAGGGAGCTTTTTTTTAAAAAAATTTTTTACCTAAGATTTTGGCCTCATCTTGCTTTCTGCCAGGGATGTTTCACAGTTGGGCAATTGCTGCAGGCCAAGAGCGCCAGTTTGCACTCCAGGAATGTCATTTGATTATGTCAGAATTATGGCACTTCCTGTTCGATGATGTCACTTCCGGCCACGGCATCACTTCCAGGTTAATGACACCACTTCTGGGGTGTCCCCACACAAGTGCCAATCTAGAAAGTGGGTCCTGGTGCTGAGACGTTTGAGAACCACTGCCCTAGAGGAGGCCGCATAGTTTCCGGGAAGAGCGATGTAGAACTTTTTAAAGGGCCAAAGAAGAGGAAGACTACAAAGAGGAAACTTAAAGAAGAGAAGACACCTGCCCGTGATTCCTGGTTGGTTCCTTGGTTAACAGTACGTTTAGTAAATTTCTTCGTGCTGTTACGTTTTGACTTTCCAGAGAGGTAAAAACTGGGAAAGAAAGTGGAACTAACCACACAGTGGAACTCATTTTGTTCAAAGTGAGAGCTTTCAGCAGATTCAAAAAAAGAAAGGTTATCTAAAATGAGACGAGCCAAATTTTGGCCCTGGGACCAAGGAACCACTCCACCCATCACGTGAATGATACCTTGGACTTGAACAACAATACAGTAAGAAGGTGTTAAAAAAATGTATTAGTGGTAGGGTAGAGAGGTAAGAGATTTTGTATTAGTCAGATGAGTAAAGAAAATCCGAAATGTGACGGGTTTTCGCGCTCGGGGATGTAAAACAAAGTAGTAAGAAAAATTTTGAAATAAAAAAATCTATATTCCTAAAAAAAAGAGAAACCTATATTCCTAGAGGAGGCAGCCCTGCTAACAGTGGCACAGGCTGCTAACGGTGGCTCTGTGCCAGCTGTCTCAGGCTGCAGGAAACGCCCGCTCAGAATTGCCGCGAGACGTTTGTCCCTCTTGCCTACCCGTCCGCCGAGCAGCGCACCTGCCCTGAGACAGGCCGGCAGCCAGTGCCCCGCGAAGGACTGAGGCCGGGCTGGGGACAGGCAGTCTCCGCCCCCTGGGGGTGGGGCCCAGAGGCGGTTCTCTTACCTGGAGGGACGGCCCAGCGGCTGCCTCTGACCCTCCACAGAGAGGAGGCGGCTTGGGGAGCACCAGGGATGTCGCCCCCTCGCCTGCAAGGAAGAGGAAGGGGGCAAGTGGGGCAGGACTCGGGGAGGGCCTCAGGGGGGCCCCGGACATCGACGCAGTGGGGGGGAGAGAGATGGAAGCCCCCACCCTCCAAAGCCTCACAGTGCGGATGGACCAAATCGCTCCTTACCCGGAGAGGCCCCTGGAACGCGACCCTCCTGCGAGGCCCCTCCCAGGGGCACCTCCTGCCGGGCACACGAGGGAGTCTCCTCCGGCTGGGGGGAGTCGGGGAGCAGCCCCACGCGGGGACCCTGCGGCTGGAAGAGCAGAGTCAGTCCCAGGCAGGGAGAGGGGAGAGCTGTGCCCTGGGGCGGGCCCACCAGCCATCAGTGGGGTGGGAGGAAGGCCGCCCTCTGCCCACAGCCTTTAGGCCCTGGACCCACAGCCCTGACTGCCCTCCTGCACCACACAGCTGGCAACGCCTCCTGGAAACGAGGCCACTTCCAGGGCGTGGGGCAGGACCCAATGTCCGGTCACGAGCCCCCGCGGCTGCTCTTCTCACGTTGGAGAGGAGGGTGCGCCCGGCTTAGAGAAGCAGAGAACCTTCCCGGCACTTAGTGCAATGCAGACGTCTGCAACTCGGGCATCCCCACCCCATGCTCCAGCCCCCAGGGATCCTGCCCACAGCCTTGGGCTGCATCAGCCCCCAGGGTGAAAACGCCCCCTCACCTGCGGCTCCTCCTCCTGCCCCTCGTCCTCCGCCCGGCTCAGGAGGAAGCCCTCAGCCAGCGCCACCGCCTGGGCGCTGCTCTCCGCCCCGCACTCCCGCACCCAGCGCCCCACCTCCGGGGGCAGGACGGCCAGGAGCTGTTCCAGCACCACCAGGTCCAGCATCTGCGCCTTTGTGAGCCTCGCGGGCTGCAGCCATTGGAGGCAGAGCTGGTGGAGGCAGCTGCAGGCCTGGCGGGGCCCCTCAGCCTCCTGGTAGCGGAGCCGCCGGAAGCGCTGGCGCTGGGCATCCGAGCTGTCGGGGGACTCCCCCAGGATCTTGGGCACAGTCCTCTCCCAGGATCCCCTGCTGCTTGCAGTCCAAGTAGAATCCAGGTCTCTCCCCTCGTCACCCCCCAGTTCAGACGCAGCTGAGCCCCTGCGGGCCTCCATTTCCCGCCCAGGCTCCGATGCACCCCCCAGTGGGGCCAACGGGGGTCCTTGCTCCGGGGGCCCCTTTGCGCCCAGAGCCAGAGGCCGCTGCCGACTCTCGCGAGGCCAGGAGTCTCTGTCAGTCACGGTGCACATCTTCGAAGTCCCCAGGCAAGGAGACACTTGACCCGCGAAAAGGGGGGCGTTTCCAGCATGTGGGAAAGAAACACAGCAGAAGAGTCGATGAGCAACACAAACCGCACCCCTGAGCCCAACCCACAACACCCTCCCCTCCTCCCCTTGCTGTCCGGTTACGACACAAATGCTCACCAAGGCCAAGAACTGGATTGGGGCCCGGTCCCACCCCACTTTCTAGCCAAGGGGACAAGCGCTGCATCCTGCGGGAGGGGCCAGTCAGGGAGGCCTCCTCCAGGGGAGGGACGTGTATTCCCTTTCCCCAGCGCTGCATTGTGGCGGGAACCCGGAACCAGCCACAGAGCCTGTTAGGATCCGGAACGCCCGTTCTGGTCCGTTCCCCCTGAATGATATCACTGCCCTCAGTTTGCTAAGCCGGTCTACTGACTGCACAAGCCACACATTTTGCCCTTCTCCCCACCAGCCCAGACCTTTTCCACACAAACCTTGCCTGGTCCCGAAAAGGGACGAGGACAAAGGAGCAAAAGAGGAAGTGCGGAGGAGTGCACTTGGATCTAGGGCCATCACCACCTCCTGTGGCAAAGAGTTCCACAGATTTACTACCCGCTGGGTAAAAAAGTACTTCCTTTTATCTGTTTTAACTCTCCCAACCCTCAGTTTTAGCCGATGCCCCCTGGTTCTGGTGTTTTGAGAGAGAGAAAAGAACATCCCTTTATCGACTCTGTCCCTTCCATGCACAATTTTGTATGTCCCAATCATGTCCCCCCTCAGGCGCCTTTTTTCTAGACTGAAGAGCCCCAACCGCTGCAGCCTTTCTTCATAAGGGAAGTGCCCCATCCCCGTAATCATTTTCTTCGCTCTCTTCTGCACCTTTTCCAGCTCCACTATGTCCTTTTTGAGATGCGGTGACCAGAACTGTACACAATATTCCAGGTGTGGCCTTACCATCGATTTGTACAATGGCATGATAATATTGGCTGTTTTATTCTCAACCCCTTTTTTAATTACCCCAAGCATAGAATTGGCCTTCTTAATTGCTGCCCCACACTGGGTCGACACCTTCATTGAATTGTCCACCAGCACCCCGAGATCTCTCTCTTGAGCTGTCACAGACAGCTCAGAACCCATTAGCCTGTAGGTGAAGTTTTGGTTTTTGGCCCCAATGTGCATCACTTTACAGTTGTCTATGTTGAAACGCATCTGCCATTTGGCTGCCTATTCCCCCGACTTGGAGAGATCCTTCTGGAGCTCCTCATGTTGCCAAAAGTAGGCAAAGTATGGTTTCTGTGGCGGGGATTGCATTTAAAAAGGCAAACAACCAAACGAGAGAGTATTAGGTTCATGTTTATTTACACCTGTGCAGGCGGACCAATCTCAGGGAGAAAGGCAAAAAATATATACATTACAAGCACTTTTATACTCCCCCCCTCCTTTCCCCCCAAGTTCCTGCTTGGTTAGAAATTACATCATAGGGGCTGGAGCATGAGATGCTCTAAGCTAACTGGGCCATGAGAATGCCGTGACAATTTTGATAAGGGAGGAGGTTCTGCTAGCCTGAACCAGCACCCTATCTATTGTACAGGGCCAACAGCCCTGAATTGTGAATTTTAGCAACATTGAATTGAGAACATTACAAGTGAGGCCTATGTGAGAACAATGAGAGCAAAGATGGAAAACAGTTACATACTTCCGCAGCCATAGACAAGTTACTATGCAATAAGGCTGTGCTTTGGTAAGCTGGCAACCTGGTAAGTTGGCAACACTCACAATCCTTTCTGGTTTGATTTCCTTCCCTTTCTCCCTTCAGTGTTACTCCCCGACTCAGATCTGACAGCAGTTGATGTTCCCCCTCCAGCTGCCTCCCCCTCCCCATTTAATTACCTGCGATAATAAACTCCCCGGCCTGCTCCATGACAGCAGGGAAAAGCGCGGGAAGTCCCTGAGGCACGAAAATGGCCGCCGCACCTCACGAAGCAGAGAAAGGGCGGGAAGCGCCTGCCTCAGAAAATGGCCGCCGTACCTCACCCCACAGCCAGAGAGGCCTGCGCAGCCGTGTCCACTGCCTTTGGGGGCCTGCGCGGCCGCTGATCGGGCGACCGAACGCTCACGCGAGCCCCCTCTCCTCCCACAATCGCTGGAGGTTTCCAACTATAGCCTGTGTGGGCGGTGCTCAGCTGAAGCCTTCGCTCCGATTTAAACGGGCTGCTGCTGCTGCTGCCGCCACGACGCTCCTCTCCCCACAGACGGAGACGCAGACAGCGGAGGGAGGATTTTGGCAGCACCACACAGAGACAGGGAAGGGGCTCCAGAGAAGGAAGGCAGGAAGAGGCGCAGAGCTCTCCACACGGAGCTCACGCAGCGTCCAACTGCTCCTCCCTCCGCAAGCCAGACCTTGTGATATTTTTTTGGGAGGGGGCGCGTTTTGCAGAACTCCGACCCCGGGACGCTCCCCCCCCGCCCCCCCAATGAAAGGGGGGCAGAGGACGGTGCGCTCCCCCCCCGCAGCCAGACTCCCTCCCCGTGCCAGGGGGCTGCCGAGCCGGATCCTTAGCCGCCACCCGAAGCCTCACCGGGCGCTGCTGCTGCTGCTGGTGCTTCAACCGGGCCCAGCTCCGTGCAGGGCAGAGGCGGCTTCCGGAGTCCCCGGATGGATGGATGGATGGATGGCGGGTAGGCCTCGTCCCTGCGAACCTACATCCCTGCTGCGAACGCACTTCCCGAACACGCAGCGCGGCCGCCGCCTCCTCCCTCCCTCCCTCCCTCCCTCGCAAGGAGCGGCTGAGGGGAGGGGCTCCCGCTGCCTGGGCGGTCGGTGGGAAGGGAGCCTCGGTCTTGGGGAGCTGCAGGGGGGGGGGATTGCAACGTGCACCGCCAGGGAAGTCGGGGGAGATACCAGGGGGGCTCGCGAGGGGGTGCGGCTCGGTGACCTCGTTCATGTTTACCTCAGAAATTTACCTCAGAGAGCCAGTCGCAGGGGAGTCGCAGCGAGGGGCGAGTGTCCGGGGGTCTCGGGGGCTCCCTGAGGCACCTGGTGGGACGCGGGAAGCTGGAGTAGGTGGGCCCCCTTTGGCCCGATCCAGCACAGGGGCTCCTCTTAGGTTCTTAGGACAGCAACTTCTGCTTCATTTACCTCAGAATACAGGGGAGTAGCCGCAGGATGCAGGTGTCTCGCTGTCTCTCCTGCGCTCTGAGGCGTCTGATGGGCCACTGTGGGATGATGCACATCTTTGGCCTGATCCAGCAGGGCTTTTCTGATGTTCTTAAGGCCCAGACTGGGGTGCAAGCTATCATAGCTCCCTCCCCACAGCCAGGACTGCAAATTCTGTTTTATTCACCTCATGTTTACCTCAGAATGCCAGTTGCAAGGGAGTGGCAACAAGAGGCAGGCATCTTGTTCTCCTGTGTGCTCCCTGAGGCACCTGGTGGGCCACTGAGAGATACAGGAAGCCAAACTAGATCTAGGTGGGCCTTTGGCCTGATCCCGCACAGGGGCTCTTCATATGTTCTTAGGACAGCAAATTCTGCTTTATTTACCTCAGAATACAGGGAAGTAGCCACAGGATGCAGGTGTCTCGCTGTCTCCTGTGCTCTCTGAGGCATCTGATGGGCCACTGTGGGATGATGCACACCTTTGGCCTGATCCAGCAGGGCTGTTCTGATGTTCTTAAGGACCAGACTGGGCTACAAGTTATCATAGCTCCCTCCCCACAGACAGGATTGCAAATTCTGTTTTATTTATCTCGTATTTACCTCAGAATGCCAGTTGAAAGGGAGTGGCAACGAGAGGCAGGCATCTTGTTCTCCTGTGTGCTCCTTGAGGCACCTGGCGGGCCACTGAGAGAAACAGAAAGCTTTATTTCTTCTAGAACTAGATCTAGGTGGGCCTTTAGCCTGATCCAGCACAGGGGCTCTTCTTATGTTCTGAGGATAGCAACTTATGATCTGCTTTATTTACCTCAGAATGCCAGATAAAAGGGACTGGCCACAGGAAGCCGACCTAGATCTAGGTGGGCTTTGGCCTGATCCAGCACAGTGGCTCTTCTTATGTTTTTAATTCCCTGCTGGGTAAGAAAACTATTCCCTCTTATCTGCCCTCACTCTGCTGACACTCAAAGACGGTGGCAATCCTGCCTATTTGTTTGGGGGTCAAGTGCCCCCAGGCAGCACGCTGCTGGAAGGGGGGGCGGCAGGAAGTCTGTGGCACTGCCAGAGGCAAGCAGGGTCTCAGCTGCCCCTGCGCGCCAACATGGAGGGGGCAGAGAGCCTGCCGTGGGTGGCAGTCGTGCCCCCCGGCCCCTGGGCAGAGCCTTGGCTGGGTCTGCCACTGCTCCAAGGTGCAGCCCCTGAGCCTTCTCGGCTTCCAGAGCAGCCCCTCTCCCTGGCCTCCAGAACCAATTTGGGGCCTGGGGGCTTTGCTTACTGAGCCACAGATGAAGGCTTTGAAGGCAAGAGGGGGCCTTTACACGGGAGCTCAGGCTCCTGCAAGGCTTAGCACTTCCCCGCCACTAGCCTTGTTCCAGTCCCCCGTCTCCTTCACACATCAGGGCAGTGGAGTGGATGAGAAGGGAACCGGGGCTTACTCCGTATTCTTCCTTGCACTCAAGGAGGACAGCAAAACAAGAGCCATTCTCAATTTGTAACGGCCGAACTGGTCCCTTTTCTACCCAGCGGGTAATTAATCTGTGGAACTCTTTGCCACAGGAGGTAGTGATGGCATCTGGCCTAGATGACTTTAAGAGGGGATTGGACGGATTTCTGGAAGAAAAGACCATCGTCGGCTATAGGCCATGATGGATTCTGCAACCCCCTTACATTAGTCGTAGGCTCCTTTAGAGTACCGGGTGCAAGGGAGTGGCCACAGGATCCAAGCATCTTGTTGTCTCATGCCTCCCTGGGGCACCTGGTGGGCCGCTGTGAGATGCAGGAAGCTGGACTAGGAGGGCTTTTGGCCTGATCCAGCAGGGCTCTTCATATGTTCTTATGTCCGGTTTCCCCTCCAGCTGTCAGTGGGGAGAGAGCTTCGGGTTTTCCCCAGCAGGAAGATGCGGCAGAGCCTCCAGCACTCAGGGGTTGGGGGGGCTACAAAATGCGCTGGGGGCAGCAAGGGGAAGATGCAAGAGAACAGGGCTCGGGGGGGCTGCAAAATGTGCTGGGCTCCCAGGCCTGCAGGCAGTGGTGGGATTCAGGGGGTTCGCCCAGGTTCTATAGAACCGGTTGTTAAATGGCCAGCCCCCCCCCCCACACTCGCTTACCTCGTCTGGCTTCAGTTTTGTTTTTTTTGCTCTGGCTATGACATCATAGAACCGGTTGTTAATTTATTTGAATCCCACCACTGCCTGCAGGTACTTTGGCTCCCCTCTGGCACTTCAATCTCTCTCCCACGACAGCTGACAGCCTGACCCTGGTACGGTACGTAATAGGCCACAGTACACAGCCCTACATTCACTTTGAAGAATTCTGTTCACTTTTTAAACATACTTTGATTGCACGAGTAGAACTTGGATGTAGCAAAAATTAATATTCAAGCAACACCACAGGGCTCGCAATCGGGAAAAATGCAGACCAGCAACTGCGACTAGAAAAGACACTGCTGGGGGGTGAAGAGGGTCAGTTCCTCCCCCCCCCCCCCGCTAAACAGAAGAGGAGCACCACTTGGGAAGGGGCCTCTTGCCCAGTTGGCAGGGGGTGGGACCAGCGCTCCAGCTGTCCGGTGCCCCCTACACCAAGAGGCAGCTCCCACTTCCTCCCTGGGGGGGGGCAGTCCCCAGACCCCTGCCCAACGTCCCCTGGCCCAAGCGCATGGGGTCCGTCTGGGGAGGGGTGAGGAAGCCCCTCTCTGTCCGCCTGGGCCTGGGCCTCCCCCTCCCTGCCTGGGCACCCTTTCGGTTGATCCCCTGGAGCTCCATCGGCCTTGGCTGGGGGCGAAACTTGCCCCCCCTGGTTGCCTGAGCACCTGCAGCCCTGGAGGCCTCCCCAGGTTTGTGACTGGGCTGGGGGCCCTGGCTAAAGTGTGTGGGGCCCTCTGGAGCCCTCGCCTCCCCACCCCTGCCTGCTGTCAATCTTACTTGATCAACAGGCAGCAAAGCCGTAATAACACCCTGAAGGCGTTTTGGAAGCACACTGGGTCAATATTGTGGCAAAAGCATTCATTCAAAAGATCTACAACTTGCACATTGAGGAGGGTTAAGGAATCTGTGCATTCTCTGCATTTACTCAGGATTGGGGGCATTTTAACACCCCCCCCCAGCAGCTTCTTTGCCTTCCCCTGCTAGAATGTCATTGGCTGTCAGCCGTGGGGGTGGGGTGGAAAGGCGTTTCTGGCCCCTTCGCTGTCTGGGGCAGCCAGCCTGCCAAGTTTATGGTTGTTAATATTGGAGGCTTGTGGGTTTTTGGTAGGGCCACTTTCAAGTGGATTAGATTTTACATACGGGGTGATCAAACTTGCTACATGTACAGTAATGTTAACTTATGATAAATGTCGGGTGTTTGAAAGCCACAAACTATATGAAGCATAAAATTGCTAATTTACTCACCATGAACATTAAACACGTGTTTTAACCCAGTGGACTCGGAAGCCTTTACCTGATAAATGCTGATCAAGCTTGACGTTTTTATTTTATTTTTATTCCTTTGGATGCAAAAAGGAGCTCAGCTAATGTATTTCCAGTAGCCACACAGTAGATGTCAAAGAAAGATTTCCCTCTCTTTCCACACCAGAACCAGGGGACACCCACTGAAATTGAGTGTTGGGAGAGTTTGAATGGAAATACTCATTACCCACTGGGTTAAAAAAAAATCCGTGGAACTCCTTGCCACAGGAGGTGGTGATGTCATCTGGCCTAGGTGCCTTTAAAAGGGGATTGGACAGATTTCTGGAGGAAAAGTCCATCGCAGGCTACAGGCCAGGATGGGCAACCTCTTTACGTTAGTAGTACGCTACTTCAGAATGCCAGGTGGAAGGTGTTGCTTCCTTGAACCCACAGCCCAAAATTACTTGGACACTTTTTACCCTGGTCAGCCAGCTACACAAGCCTCTTGCTGCCAAGTAGGGAATCTCTTTCTTAGGAGGGAGAAATACTTAGCTTGACAGTACTAAGGTCCAAGGCAATCTTCGCTAACTACAGCAAACAGATGGCCTTGGTTTTTCTCAGTATTTACACAAGTAGATATTTACACAGTTTCTCTCTCCTATCTTTGTTGGTTCTTTTGTATTGAATAATATAGATACAGGCATAAATCATAATCCAATTATAGGGGAATAAAAACCAAATTTATTAAAATAACACACACTCAAAATAAAAATCACTTCAGCAGATACACAAATCCCAAAGAGAGAACAAAAAACAGTACTTCTTTATTTCCCTTACTTTCTCCTAGCATACACAGGCTTTACCTCTAAACTTACTGTAGCTTTCCAAAAACACTAGATACAAGCCCCTGCCCCCCATCTTTCTGCAGGTTACAAACTTGTCTCTCAGTACAGAACTTCCTCTGGTCAGCCTTAGAAAATGCTCAAAAACCTTTCCAAGTTCCAAACATAGCCCTTTCCCTAACTCCCTCTAATCTTTTCCCTTACTTGCTTCTTATAGGGTTTCTTTACTTCTTTCTGTCAGTTTCAATTACTCCCAAGTTTTAATTAACCAATCAGGACCCTTAGTTAACAGGCAGGGCTCTGTCCCCCTCCCAAACACAGCCCAAACCAAGCAACCATTACCCCTGACAGTTCTCAGGTGCTAGATGTCAAACAGTACTTGACAGCTACCCATCCCCAAAACCAAAACACAAATCCTTCTTTTAAAGCAAAATCCCCCTATCTGATAACAATTAATCCTTATCCAGATCTGCTTGTACATTGCAGAAGGGAGTGACAACAGGATGCAGGCATCCTGTTATCTTGTGTGCTCCCTGAGAAACCTCGTAGGCCACTGTGAGATACAAGAAGCTGGACTAGATGGGCATTGGGCCTGATCCTGCAGGGCTCTTCTCATGGTCTGAGGCAAATGTGGCTTCCAAGCCATGATTTGGCCACCTGCTATATGCCTTGCCTGTCCTTAACAGCTGCTGCTGTTGCTTCTCATTTGTGTTTTAATTGCGATGGCCGTCTCCTAGTCACGAGCATTAATCCAGTGGAGAAAACAGGTTCTGCACATCACAAGTGTGCCAATATTTGTAACCATTGTAAAGAAGAGGAAATTTGGGCAGGTGTAACTCATCATGGAAGGGTTTCAAGAGATGCAAAAGCTGGTTAAAAGTTTAGCCACTCTATCCCAGTTTGCATCTGGTAACCCTACTTATCGCCACCAATGCATCCATTATTCTTTTGAGAAACTACTTTAAAAATCATTTCCTCACTCACCATTCATGGGGTTTTTTATCATGTGTGGATTATATGGTGCAAATTCAAGCTTGAGCTAAGACTGAAGCATTTTCCACACTCAAAGCATTTATACGGTTTCTCCCCTGTGTGGGTTCTTTTATGAAAAGTCAGGTGTGAGCTCACACTAAAGCTCTTTCCACACTCCAAGCATTGGTAAGGCTTCTCCCCTGTGTGGGTTCTTTGATGCAAAGTCAGGCTTGAGCTTATACTGAAGCTCTTTCCACACTCGAAGCATTGATATGGTTTCTTCCCTGTGTGGGTTCTTTGATGCAAAGTCAGGCTATCACTTCGACTGAAGCTCTTTCCACACTCCAAGCATTGATATGGTTTCTCCCCTGTGTGGGTTCTTTGATGTGAAATCAGGTGTTCATTCTTACAGAAGCTCTTTCCACACTCCAAGCATTGATATGGCTTCTCCCCTGTGTGGGTT
>JAJKFI010040253.1:9775-31269 GCA_029204185.1 Lerista edwardsae
TGCCCCTGGTGGGGGGGGGGGCTGCTGCTGTTGCTGCTGGGGGGGGGAGTGCTCTGGTGAGTTCTTGCAGGGCACTTGCGGATAACGTCCCCTGCCCCGGACTGCGGGGGTGGGGAAGAGCAGGACCAGAAGAACCCCAGCAAGCTGTGTTTCAGTTCTTGGGGGGGGGGGGAGAGTGGGGAGCCGTGACGTTTTAAGGACATCAGAAGAGCCCTGCAGGATCAGGCCAAAGGGGGCCCACCTCGTCCAGCTTCCCGCATCGCCGGGGCCCAAGACACGTGTGCACGAGACACGTGCATCTCCTGGCCACTCCCCCGCGTCCCGCACTCCGAGGTCGCCCGTCTCTCAATCAGGAGGCTGCACCCCCCATCCTGGCCTGCAGCCCTTGCTTGGCACTTGGCTCACGTTCCGCAGGAGGGGGCTGGTTGCGCAAGCGGGGGGAGGGAGGGGGGTCCTACAGACAGAAGAGCCGGAGCTCTCTGGAGGTCCCAGTCCCTCGCCTGGGGGGGGGGGAGTGTTTTGGAGGCGCTCCGGGGCAGGGATCCCTTTCCCAGCCGGACCTGCGCGAGGCTGCCGGGGGCGAGGGGGGGATTCTGCGCTGCTGGGAGTTGACTCTGGACCGGTTTGTCCTGCCGTCCCTTCGTCCCCCGGTCCTGCCGCCTGCCTGACTTCTTTCAATCAATCAATCAATCAACAGGTACTTATATACCGCTTTTCAACACGAAGTTCACAAAGCGGTTTACAGGCAAATAGTAATAATAAAGTTAAATGGCTCCCTGTCCCAAAAGGGCTCACAATCTAAAAAAAAGGCAGACCGCCAGCAACAGCCACTAGAAAGACTGCGCAGGGGTGAAGAGGGACACCTTTCCCCCTCACCTGGGCTCCCCACAGCTGAGCAGGGGCCGTATTGACCCCTATCAGGGCCCCACGGCTTGCAGGAATTTTTTTTCCCCAGAGAAAATTATTTGGAGGGACTGAGGAGGAAATTAATGTGCTGGTGGCAGAAAGAGCTGGGAAGCAGTTGAGTCACAAGAGGAGTCGGGAGAAGGCGGAGAGACTCCTGTGCAGGGAGGAAACCCGCCTCCAGTCTGTGCGGGACTGTCTGACGGGCCTTGAGCGCACCTGGCAGGATCCGGTGGCGCCGCTCCCCTCCCCAGGCTGTGTGGCCCTGATTCAGGCTCTGCGGCTGCTAAACAGCAGGGGCAGGTCTGAGAAGCCCATAGGCATGGCTGGCGTCTACCCCAGGGTAAGGGCGCAAACATACCCCTGCCCCAGGGAGGCTCCAGCCAGCTCCTAACTTGCACTGGAGAAGGCACCTGCCTGCCAGCCTTGCCCTTCCAGCCAGGGGTGGACCTAGTCAAAATGACTCCCAGGGCACCCAATAGGAGTGCGCCCCCATGGGAGCCCAGGTCTACCCACCAGAAGCAGCCACAGGTAGACCTGGGCTCCATACAGGAAGCATTAGAAACAACAGCAGAGCCAAGATCTATCCATTAGGACCAGCCACGGGTAGACTAGTGCTCCACAGGTCAGGAAGGCATCCATAGGGCAGACCTTCCCCCACCCATTCAAAACATCTTTCCAGTGCCAAGGCCTCTCTAATCATAACTTTTAAGGTTATGATTGAGCTCAGCCTTAGTTTTTTTTTTTTTTTGTAGTTGGTTCTTAACGTTTGCTGACTTCAGTTTGAAATCCCTGTGTCTCCACTTTCAAAAATCTGAGTCCGTGTCTGAAAAAGCCACATGTGAGCAGAGACCATCATGCAATACTTCCAATTTGCATGGGAGATTAGCATGTGCCTGCCCCCCCCGTTATATAAGCAAATTGCCCACGTCTACCTGTGGCCATTTCTAACGGGCAGATCTGGGCTCCAGAGCCCAGGTCTACCCGCGCAATGTTGGGGGGGCCACTGGCGCCCTCTTAGACAGCCCCAAGAGGGTGCCCAGGGTTCATGCCCCCCCGCCCCCAAGATCCGCGACTGCTTCCAGCATCAGGTAGGATTGCGCCCTGAAACCGAGAAGCGTCTGCTTATTGACTTATTGGAAGAATCTCTGCCCCGCCTTTCCCCTGCTGAAGCACATGCTGAAGGTGGCCTACGGAGAGCTACACAGCACAGGGTGACCACAATAGGCAAAGAAAGCAACACAACTTAAAACAAGCAAACAGCAGCAATGGAAACCTTAAGGGCAGCCCAGAAAGAGAACGAGGGAAGGCCGACCCAGTTCTCCCTGTCAGGCCTTGTGGAGGGTGGGAGAACCAAGCGACCAGGGGAGTGAAGCGCTCCAAGATCCCCCCAGAGGGGAGCCAGCCCCACGGCCATCCAGAGGCCAGGCGGGATCGGAGTGATGGGAGTCTTCTGGGCTGGGCCACAGGACCTATCTCAGGGCAGCCCCTCCGCGCCAGAGACCCAACTTTGTGCCCGGGGCTTCTTTGCAGCACAAATGACTCCTGCTGCCCGGAGGAGGGCACAACTGCCCCCCCGACACACAAACACACACAAATAATAATGCTCGTACATATATACCGCCTTTCTTAAGATCACTAGATTACTCTAATGACTGTAAGTCAAGGTGGTTAACATAGGCAGACTTTTTATTCACAAACCCGAAAACTTGTAGAATTTTACAGAATGTTCTGTCTTACAAGAACTATGCACATACAGATGGATCTTTCTGGATTTAGCCTTCTTTCTTAGTTGCCCATCTGTCTTCTGCTGGCTGATAAGAGGCTTCCCTGCTCCCACCAGAGATGCAGCTGACCAGCACACTCCCCCTCTCACGAGGCAGCCGGAACTCTGCTTTTAATCAGCCGCAGTTTGCAAGGTCTGCCGCTCACAGAGATTTCCGGTAGTCCCGAGCTGGTGACCTCTAGATCTTCAGCTCTTATCTTCGGGCAAACAGAGGCCTTAACCCTCTCAACTAAATCTTCCGCCCCACTAGCCTCCCCCCTCAGAGCAGAGGCTCCTCCTGAGTGTGGGGCAGCCATAGGTGGCAGAAACAGAAGCCGCAGCAGGGCAGGCACAACCCAGCCAAGGGAACTTCCCCTCCCCGACTGCTTCACCCGCCCAGGACCCCGGTGTCTGAGGCTGTGCCGTGGAGGGGGCGGCCAAAGTGGCCCCCGTTCCTGCCCCAGAAGGGGCCTCCTTGGCTCTGCCGGGGCCACTCAGCCAAAGCAGGGGGAGCTCAAACCAGGCCCAGGGAGGCTCTTGCAGGGAGCTGCCACCCAACGCCCCGCTTGCCCTGAAGCCCAAACCCTGCGGGACCCCCACTGAGGAGCCCTCCAAGTCAGGGGGCCGGCGCTGCTGCCTCTCTGTTCTGCCGCCCCCTGCTGGCCAGTTCCGCTCCCACGAGGACACCAGGCTGTTCCTGGGGAATGATGGCCAAAACCGGGCAAGTGGTGGGGGGGGGGCGCAGGGGGAGGGGCTGAGGAGGGAAACTGGGGGCTGTTGCTGTCCACAGCTGGGGGCCCCGCAGAGGGTCTGAGCCGGCTCGGAAGCAGCGGCACAGGCCCTGGCGAGAGGAGCGCTTGCACTGCGCCAACCTATCCTTCACCTGCAGAGTCCCCCAGGCTGCCTTCCAGCCCCTTGGAGGAGACCCTGCAGGCAGCCCCCAGCCCCTCACAGGACACATTAAGCCAGTGCTGTAGGAGGAAATCAGGCCAAGGGGGCGACTTCTCCGAGCCCCGTCTCTCTAAGCCGCGAGACCGGGCTCCCAAGACGGAGTGGTTCGTTTTCCCGGCGTCCGTCGCCCGTTCCTGCTGAGGCCCGCAAACCCTCCCGGTCCTCCGATCCCCTCCACGGGACCCCCTGCTGTAGCTTACCCAAAGTTTAACGTCGACGGAAGAAGAATTGCCAGCTGGACCTTGATGGTTCCGGAGAGAGTATTCATTGCAATAAAGACGCAAAATAGGTCGCAAAATGCATGTGCAAAATGGCACCCTAATTGCGTGCCAGAGTGAAAGAAACAGATACTTTTATACATTCACATATGCAAACCAGGGGAAAATAATTTCTATTTGCCTAATCTGCCTTTGATTATTGGGGCACCGGGAGTTTTGAGACTCAGGAATGGTTAAAGGTAGGTTTGAGGAACTCCCCGAGACATGCCTTCTCGCCTGAAGGGTGCCCTGCAAGGCAGAGCTAATCGCTGGTGGACAAAAGATTGGGGTAGTGGCTAATCACTGGGCACAGGGGATACAGGCACTTGATTGAATTTTGGAAGACGGGTGACAAAAGGCGTAGGGTCAATGGGGGGGCAAAGACTGACACACAAAAGGACAATTCATTCATTCCGATACGCAAAGAAATATTCTTTACAACAAAAAAGTTCATCGTGCAAATGTCTTTGGCGGACACCGTGGAGCATGGTGCCGACGACGTGAGCCAAGGGGATGGCTCGATGGCAGTGGCACATTCCTCAAGGGAGCCGGCAGCCATTTTGTCCGCTGGCAGCCATTTTGTATCTTCCCCTTCACAGTATGCCCAAGCACAAAGCCCAACACGACAGCCCTCCCTTACACAGCACACTCCCATTCACAAAACACTGTGTTCCTTCATAAAAACCTCATCCATGAAGCCGGCCTTCCCTTTAAGGGGAGATTCTTGACAGTTCGGGGTTCCTGACAGTTCGCCTGAACCACGTGGCCAGGGGTTCCGGGGACAGCCCTAGCCACCTTCAGTTTGACACCCAGCAAGCGGTGCTCACTGCTTACGCCTGTCTCCAGGTCATCTACGAATAAGCTAAAAAGCACTGGTCCCAGGACAGAACTCTGTCTCCATTGGGAAAACTGCCCATTGACCCCCACTCTCTGCTTCCTGGCCCTCAACCAATTCTCAATCCACAAGAGAACCTGACCTCTTATTCCCTGACTGGGAGGCTTCCTCAGCAGCCTTTGGTGAGGGGCTGTGTCGAAAGCTTTCTGAAAGTCCAGATGTACAATATCTACTGGTTCGCCAACATCCACATGCCTGTTGACCTTTTCAAAGAATTCCGAAAGGTTTGTGAGGCAAGACTTACCCTTACAGAAGCCATGCTGATTCTCCCCCAGCAAGGCTTGGTCTCCTGTATGTTTTCGGATTTTGTCTTTGATGAGACTTTCCACCATCCTACCTCGAATGGGCGTGAGGCTGACCGGCCTATAGTTTCCTGGGTCCCCCCTCCTACCTTTTTTAAAGATTGGTGTGACATCAGTCAAAGATTGATGCTTATACTTTGTTGTTCTCTGTAAGCCGCCTTGGGCATTTGCTTCAAATACATAAATAAAACCAATAACCAGGGATCTAAGGTGACATACTAAACAGTAAAACTAGAGTAAAATATATTTATACTGCCATCAACATCCACTGAAATTGTGTGTTGGGAGAGTTAGAATGGAAATACTCATTACCCACTGAGTTAAAAAAAAATCTGTGGAACTCCTTGCCAGAGGAGGTGGTGATGTCATCTGGCCTAGGTGCCTTTAAACGGGGATTGGACAGATTAATGGAGGAAAAGTCCATCTCAGGCTACAGGCCATGATGGGTAATGCAACCTCCTTATGTTAGTAGTAGGCTACTTCAGAATGCTGCAAGGAGATCCAATTGGTCAATCCTCCAGGAAGTCAAGCCTGATTGCTCCCTGGAAGGACAAATCCTGAAGCTGAAGATCAAATACTTTGGCCACCTCATAAGACGAGGACTCTTTAGAAAAGACCCTCATGCTGGGAAAGATGGAAGGCAAAAGGAGAAGGGGCGGCAGAGGATGTGACGGTTAGATAGTGTCACCGAAGCAATGAACATGAAATTGGTCGAAGTCCGGAAGCTAGTGGAGGACAGGGAGGCGTGGCGTGCTGTGGTCCAGGGGGTCGCGAAGAGTCGGACACGACTTAGCGACTGAACAAAACAACAACTTCAGAATGCAGGGTGGAAGGGAGAGGCCACAGGATGAAGGCATCTTGTTGACTTGTGTGCTCCCTGAGGCATCTGGTGGGCCACTGTGAGATCCAGGAAGCTGGACCGGATGGACCTTTGGCCTGATCCTGCGGGGCTCTTCTTATGTTCGTAAGACTCAGATTGGGTTGCAAGTTTATAGCTCCCTTTCCACAGACAGGATAGCAAATTCTGCTTTATTTATCTCAGAATGCCAGGTGGAAGGGAGCGGCAACAGGATGCAGGAACCTTGATGTCCTGTGTCACTGAGACATCTGGTGGGCCGCCATGAGATACAAGAAGCTGGACTAGATGGGCCTTGGGCCTGATCCTGCAGGGCTCTTCTCATGGTCTGAGGCACATGGGGCTTCCAAGCCATGATTTAGCCACCTGTTATAGGCCTTGCCTGTTCTTAAAAGCTGCTGCTGCTTCTTGTTAATTGCCATGGCCGTCTCCTAGTCATGAGCCTTAATCCACTGGAGAAAACAGGTTCTCCACATCACAAGTGACATCATTTCCACCTTCCTCATAGGGTTTTCTTCCACCCAGGCCCACCATATGAAAGTCTTTTGGCCACTAACAGGACCTTTTGTCAAATATGACTCCCATATTCCCGTCTCAAGCCGACACAGGAAGCAACCTAACTGAAGCTTCAAGCCATCAATGCAGCCATTATTCTTGCGAGAAACAACTTTAGAAATATACATTTCTCACAGGCATGATTATGATTTATATAACCAAAACACTTTCTGTGAATGTTTTGAGGTGAAGGGAGATTGAAACGCTTTCCTCACTCACCATTGATAGATTGATGGAGTTTTTATCATGTGTGGATTCTATGGTGCACATTCAGGCCTGAGCTATTACTGAAGCTCTTTCCACACTCAAAGCACTGATATGGTTTCTCCCCTGTGTGGGTTCTTTGATGCACAGTCAAGGCTGAGCTACAAGTGAAGCTCTTTCCACATTCCAAACACTGATATGGTTTCTCCCCTGTGTGGATTCTTTGATGGCGAGTGAGTTGTCCACTATCTCTGAAGCTCTTTCCGCACTCTAAGCATTGATAAGGTTTCTTCCCTGTGTGGGTTCTTTCATGTTGAGTCAGGGTTGAGTTATGACTGAAGCTCTTTCCACACTCCAAGCATTGATATGGCTTCTCCCCTGTGTGGGTTCTTTGATGCACAGTCAAGGCTGAGCTACAAGTGAAGCTTCTTCCACATTCCAAGCATTGATATGGTTTCTTCCCTGTGTGGGTTCTTTGATGTGAAGTCAGGTGATCACTTCGACTGAAGCTCTTTCCACACTCCAAGCATTGATATGGTCTCTGCCCTGTGTGCGTTCTTTGATGCAGAGTCAGGCTTGAGCTTGTAGTGAAGCTCTTTCCACACTCCAAGCATTGATATGGTTTCTCCCCTGTGTGGGTTCTTTGATGCACAGTCAGGCTTGAGCTTGTAGTGAACCTCTTTCCACACTCGAAGCATTGATATGGTTTCTCCCCTGTGTGGGTTCTCTGATGCACAGTCAAGGCTGGGCTACAAGTGAAGCTTCTTCCACATTCCAAGCATTGATATGTTTTCTTCCCTGTGTGTGTTCTTCGATGTGTTCTAGGCTTGGATTTGCTGCTGGATGTCTTTGCAGATTGAGGGCAGGATTCCTTCTCCTTCCCAGATTCCTTTTCTGGATCATCCAGAAAGACACTGAAATCCCCACCCTGACGAGCATCTGCTTCCCTTCTCACTTTCTCTCTCTGGTTTCCCGCCTGCCTCTTTGGTCTGTCTTGAGGCCCAGCTCTCTCCCTTCTGTGGCTCCTTTCACGGAAAGCGACACGTGTGCTTGTCCTGAAGCCCTTCCTCCACTCTGAGCACTGAAGTGGTTCCTTTCCTTTCTGGATTTTGCTCTTTTTGTCAAAAGTGGCTGTTTTCTCACTCAAAGGACACGTCTCCCTTTGTCCTCCTTTGTGAGGATCCTCCTCAATTGGGATTCTCTGGAGAGAAATGACGAGTTTCCTCCTCCAGAAGTGTGCTGGGATTTCATGCAGGGGATAACTCTGGCGAACAAGGGGTTCCGCCCTCCAGGCAGGTGCTGGGCTTCCCTCTGGCCTCCCTGATCTGTCCTGGTCTCCAAGAGCCTCTTTCGTTGGGTCAGGCACGATAGTTTCTGGCGACAGCACTTGTGGCTCCTGTTGGCCACCGTGGTCTGGTCCGTGGCTTCCTGGAACAGGGGGAGCATCCTGAGTCGCTGTGCAAACAGAGAGATGGAAGCTCTGATCTGAGGCCAGGGCAGTGTTGGGGGGCTGTGAGCTGCATCGGCAATGCCGGCCCAAGCCTGACAGAAGGCCAGGAGAAACACCGGCAAGGAGGCCAGCGCCAGTTGAGACCCTGGGCCTGATCCGCCACTGGAGCATGCTGCAATACGTCTGCAGCGGGAGGGAGTTTGGGAGCAGAGGGCCTGGGAGGGGGACAGAAAGACGATCCTTCCTCGGTGTACCCGTTGCTGCTTCTGGTGGGTAGACATGGGCTCTTCTATTGGGTGCCCCGGGTGCCATTTTCACTAGATCTCCCCCTAGGGCTGCCCAAAAAGCGTGCGGGTTCTTCCCATGGCTCACGCCACCCCAAGCTACACCCTTCCTCCGCCTCTGGTGTTCCACTCTTCGCGACCCAGACCACAGCATGCCAGGCCTCCACAAATGTGTTTAGACCACTCTCCAGTCAGGAAGGATGGCGCACGCCTGCGTGCTGGCCTCTCCGACTCAGAAAGTGGTCCAAACAGACCTTACGGTGCGCCAAACTTTGCTGGCCTAACTCTGCCAGCCTGACTCCAGGTTACGATTCTGCCCTAACTATAGTGGCTTCTCTGCTGTTTGAGAAGGACGTCCAGTTTGGCTGGTAACTCAAGAGAACTGGAAAGACACAGCAAGTTGCAGCTGCTCTGCTAACCCACTAAACGCAGCAGGAAGCCACTTGTACCCAGCCAGGCCATTGGTCCATCCGGTTCAGGACTGGCTACGTGGACTGGGAGCTCTCCAGGGCCTTTCCCTACCTTACCTGGTGATGCTGTCGGGGGGGGGGGGAGGGATGGGGAGGGAATGCAGGGTCTGCTGCATGCAAAATAAAATACCTTCACATTACAGGCTGTTGACATCGGCAGTTTATCCACCTCACTGGGGCTGCTCTCCCAACGTAGATGGGTACGACGGTCATGAGTACGACGCTCAGCCAGGTCTGCTGATGCCCGACTATCAGAAATGGTCTGAGCGCAGCGCAGCACCCAGTGGGCAGATCCAGAGGGGCCCAGGGGCTGTCCCCGCAGAGAGCAGCTGCACAAGGCGCTTGGGAACGTGCCCACTTGGAAAACACGCAGAAGGTGGCGGGGCCTTCTCGGGAGGGGCCCCCAGGATGCGGACCTCTGGGCCTCGGAAGGACCCCTCTCCGCCGGCAGCAGGCCAGGCCGCCGTTCTCCCACCAGGTGTCAGTGGTTCCAGGAGGCTGGGGGGGATCGCAAGCTACTCTGCACTGTGGGTGGGGCGTATTTGTTTCGTGGGTAATCCTTTTAACAGGTTCTGCTGTGCTGATTCTGAACTGGCTGCGCCGTCACCGTGAGGCCAGCAGCAAAGGACGGCACATGCACTTAAAGACAGAGAGGGAACCTGGGCCAGGAGCACAGCAGATGCAGAAGCCTTGTTCCGCTTGGCCACTCGCCAGCCCAGCCACGGGACGTCCCCACCCACAGGGACCCCCCCCTGAACCGCCACCTCTGACAGAGGCCTCCGGGCAAGGGCCTCCCTCCCTGTCACGCTGGGCAGGGCAAAAGGCAATCTTTTTTTGGGGGGGGGGAGTTGCTGGGATATGAGAGGCACTCAGCACCCAGCCAGACTCCTCCCTGGCAGGATCAGAGCGAAGGGCCAGGCTGCAGTTCAGGCCTTCCCTGGCGACAAACTCCGGGCAAAGCGGGCCCCTTACCCAGTGCGGCCAGGTGCCCCCTGGTCTCCGCCACAACCTCCCCGTGCAGAGCCCTCTGGCCAGGATCCAGCAGCGCCCGAACCTCCGCCGTGAAGCACAGGGCCACCTCCTCAAAGGACACCGGACCCTGGAGGGAGGGAGGAAGAGACCATTTTCCTTCAGGGCTGCTCAAAAGCCCGTCCACCTGTCCCAGCAGAGGGCAAGGAGGCTCCCGAGGAGGCATGACTGGAATCTCCCCCCTCCCTCCAACATTCCATGGGGTGGGGGCAGGGAGGAGAACTGGGCATCGCCCCAGAGTAGTGCTTCTCAAACTGTGGATCAAGGCCTGACGTCAGGTGGGTCGCAGAAAGCTGGGAACCGCCATACTGGAGGCTGTGAGTGCCAACAGTTTGAATTTTCAAGGGAGCTTTTTTTTAAAAAAATTTTTTACCTAAGATTTTGGCCTCATCTTGCTTTCTGCCAGGGATGTTTCACAGTTGGGCAATTGCTGCAGGCCAAGAGCGCCAGTTTGCACTCCAGGAATGTCATTTGATTATGTCAGAATTATGGCACTTCCTGTTCGATGATGTCACTTCCGGCCACGGCATCACTTCCAGGTTAATGACACCACTTCTGGGGTGTCCCCACACAAGTGCCAATCTAGAAAGTGGGTCCTGGTGCTGAGACGTTTGAGAACCACTGCCCTAGAGGAGGCCGCATAGTTTCCGGGAAGAGCGATGTAGAACTTTTTAAAGGGCCAAAGAAGAGGAAGACTACAAAGAGGAAACTTAAAGAAGACACCTGCCCGTGATTCCTGGTTGGTTCCTTGGTTAACAGTACGTTTAGTAAATTTCTTCGTGCTGTTACGTTTTGACTTTCCAGAGAGGTAAAAACTGGGAAAGAAAGTGGAACTAACCACACAGTGGAACTCATTTTGTTCAAAGTGAGAGCTTTCAGCAGATTCAAAAAAAGAAAGGTTATCTAAAATGAGACGAGCCAAATTTTGGCCCTGGGACCAAGGAACCACTCCACCCATCACGTGAATGATACCTTGGACTTGAACAACAATACAGTAAGAAGGTGTTAAAAAAATGTATTAGTGGTAGGGTAGAGAGGTAAGAGATTTTGTATTAGTCAGATGAGTAAAGAAAATCCGAAATGTGACGGGTTTTCGCGCTCGGGGATGTAAAACAAAGTAGTAAGAAAAATTTTGAAATAAAAAAATCTATATTCCTAAAAAAAAGAGAAACCTATATTCCTAGAGGAGGCAGCCCTGCTAACAGTGGCACAGGCTGCTAACGGTGGCTCTGTGCCAGCTGTCTCAGGCTGCAGGAAACGCCCGCTCAGAATTGCCGCGAGACGTTTGTCCCTCTTGCCTACCCGTCCGCCGAGCAGCGCACCTGCCCTGAGACAGGCCGGCAGCCAGTGCCCCGCGAAGGACTGAGGCCGGGCTGGGGACAGGCAGTCTCCGCCCCCTGGGGGTGGGGCCCAGAGGCGGTTCTCTTACCTGGAGGGACGGCCCAGCGGCTGCCTCTGACCCTCCACAGAGAGGAGGCGGCTTGGGGAGCACCAGGGATGTCGCCCCCTCGCCTGCAAGGAAGAGGAAGGGGGCAAGTGGGGCAGGACTCGGGGAGGGCCTCAGGGGGGCCCCGGACATCGACGCAGTGGGGGGGGAGAGAGATGGAAGCCCCCACCCTCCAAAGCCTCACAGTGCGGATGGACCAAATCGCTCCTTACCCGGAGAGGCCCCTGGAACGCGACCCTCCTGCGAGGCCCCTCCCAGGGGCACCTCCTGCCGGGCACACGAGGGAGTCTCCTCCGGCTGGGGGGAGTCGGGGAGCAGCCCCACGCGGGGACCCTGCGGCTGGAAGAGCAGAGTCAGTCCCAGGCAGGGAGAGGGGAGAGCTGTGCCCTGGGGCGGGCCCACCAGCCATCAGTGGGGTGGGAGGAAGGCCGCCCTCTGCCCACAGCCTTTAGGCCCTGGACCCACAGCCCTGACTGCCCTCCTGCACCACACAGCTGGCAACGCCTCCTGGAAACGAGGCCACTTCCAGGGCGTGGGGCAGGACCCAATGTCCGGTCACGAGCCCCCGCGGCTGCTCTTCTCACGTTGGAGAGGAGGGTGCGCCCGGCTTAGAGAAGCAGAGAACCTTCCCGGCACTTAGTGCAATGCAGACGTCTGCAACTCGGGCATCCCCACCCCATGCTCCAGCCCCCAGGGATCCTGCCCACAGCCTTGGGCTGCATCAGCCCCCAGGGTGAAAACGCCCCCTCACCTGCGGCTCCTCCTCCTGCCCCTCGTCCTCCGCCCGGCTCAGGAGGAAGCCCTCAGCCAGCGCCACCGCCTGGGCGCTGCTCTCCGCCCCGCACTCCCGCACCCAGCGCCCCACCTCCGGGGGCAGGACGGCCAGGAGCTGTTCCAGCACCACCAGGTCCAGCATCTGCGCCTTTGTGAGCCTCGCAGGCTGCAGCCATTGGAGGCAGAGCTGGTGGAGGCAGCTGCAGGCCTGGCGGGGCCCCTCAGCCTCCTGGTAGCGGAGCCGCCGGAAGCGCTGGCGCTGGGCATCCGAGCTGTCGGGGGACTCCCCCAGGATCTTGGGCACAGTCCTCTCCCAGGATCCCCTGCTGCTTGCAGTCCAAGTAGAATCCAGGTCTCTCCCCTCGTCACCCCCCAGTTCAGACGCAGCTGAGCCCCTGCGGGCCTCCATTTCCCGCCCAGGCTCCGATGCACCCCCCAGTGGGGCCAACGGGGGTCCTTGCTCCGGGGGCCCCTTTGCGCCCAGAGCCAGAGGCCGCTGCCGACTCTCGCGAGGCCAGGAGTCTCTGTCAGTCACGGTGCACATCTTCGAAGTCCCCAGGCAAGGAGACACTTGACCCGCGAAAAGGGGGGCGTTTCCAGCATGTGGGAAAGAAACACAGCAGAAGAGTCGATGAGCAACACAAACCGCACCCCTGAGCCCAACCCACAACACCCTCCCCTCCTCCCCTTGCTGTCCGGTTACGACACAAATGCTCACCAAGGCCAAGAACTGGATTGGGGCCCGGTCCCACCCCACTTTCTAGCCAAGGGGACAAGCGCTGCATCCTGCGGGAGGGGCCAGTCAGGGAGGCCTCCTCCAGGGGAGGGACGTGTATTCCCTTTCCCCAGCGCTGCATTGTGGCGGGAACCCGGAACCAGCCACAGAGCCTGTTAGGATCCGGAACGCCCGTTCTGGTCCGTTCCCCCTGAATGATATCACTGCCCTCAGTTTGCTAAGCCGGTCTACTGACTGCACAAGCCACACATTTTGCCCTTCTCCCCACCAGCCCAGACCTTTTCCACACAAACCTTGCCTGGTCCCGAAAAGGGACGAGGACAAAGGAGCAAAAGAGGAAGTGCGGAGGAGTGCACTTGGATCTAGGGCCATCACCACCTCCTGTGGCAAAGAGTTCCACAGATTTACTACCCGCTGGGTAAAAAAGTACTTCCTTTTATCTGTTTTAACTCTCCCAACCCTCAGTTTTAGCCGATGCCCCCTGGTTCTGGTGTTTTGAGAGAGAGAAAAGAACATCCCTTTATCGACTCTGTCCCTTCCATGCACAATTTTGTATGTCCCAATCATGTCCCCCCTCAGGCGCCTTTTTTCTAGACTGAAGAGCCCCAACCGCTGCAGCCTTTCTTCATAAGGGAAGTGCCCCATCCCCGTAATCATTTTCTTCGCTCTCTTCTGCACCTTTTCCAGCTCCACTATGTCCTTTTTGAGATGCGGTGACCAGAACTGTACACAATATTCCAGGTGTGGCCTTACCATCGATTTGTACAATGGCATGATAATATTGGCTGTTTTATTCTCAACCCCTTTTTTAATTACCCCAAGCATAGAATTGGCCTTCTTAATTGCTGCCCCACACTGGGTCGACACCTTCATTGAATTGTCCACCAGCACCCCGAGATCTCTCTCTTGAGCTGTCACAGACAGCTCAGAACCCATTAGCCTGTAGGTGAAGTTTTGGTTTTTGGCCCCAATGTGCATCACTTTACAGTTGTCTATGTTGAAACGCATCTGCCATTTGGCTGCCTATTCCCCCGACTTGGAGAGATCCTTCTGGAGCTCCTCATGTTGCCAAAAGTAGGCAAAGTATGGTTTCTGTGGCGGGGATTGCATTTAAAAAGGCAAACAACCAAACGAGAGAGTATTAGGTTCATGTTTATTTACACCTGTGCAGGCGGACCAATCTCAGGGAGAAAGGCAAAAAATATATACATTACAAGCACTTTTATACTCCCCCCCTCCTTTCCCCCCAAGTTCCTGCTTGGTTAGAAATTACATCATAGGGGCTGGAGCATGAGATGCTCTAAGCTAACTGGGCCATGAGAATGCCGTGACAATTTTGATAAGGGAGGAGGTTCTGCTAGCCTGAACCAGCACCCTATCTATTGTACAGGGCCAACAGCCCTGAATTGTGAATTTTAGCAACATTGAATTGAGAACATTACAAGTGAGGCCTATGTGAGAACAATGAGAGCAAAGATGGAAAACAGTTACATACTTCCGCAGCCATAGACAAGTTACTATGCAATAAGGCTGTGCTTTGGGAAGCTGGCAACCTGGTAAGTTGGCAACACTCACAATCCTTTCTGGTTTGATTTCCTTCCCTTTCTCCCTTCAGTGTTACTCCCCGACTCAGATCTGACAGCAGTTGATGTTCCCCCTCCAGCTGCCTCCCCCTCCCCATTTAATTACCTGCGATAATAAACTCCCCGGCCTGCTCCATGACAGCAGGGAAAAGCGCGGGAAGTCCCTGAGGCACGAAAATGGCCGCCGCACCTCACGAAGCAGAGAAAGGGCGGGAAGCGCCTGCCTCAGAAAATGGCCGCCGTACCTCACCCCACAGCCAGAGAGGCCTGCGCAGCCGTGTCCACTGCCTTTGGGGGCCTGCGCGGCCGCTGATCGGGCGACCGAACGCTCACGCGAGCCCCCTCTCCTCCCACAATCGCTGGAGGTTTCCAACTATAGCCTGTGTGGGCGGTGCTCAGCTGAAGCCTTCGCTCCGATTTAAACGGGCTGCTGCTGCTGCTGCCGCCACGACGCTCCTCTCCCCACAGACGGAGACGCAGACAGCGGAGGGAGGATTTTGGCAGCACCACACAGAGACAGGGAAGGGGCTCCAGAGAAGGAAGGCAGGAAGAGGCGCAGAGCTCTCCACACGGAGCTCACGCAGCGTCCAACTGCTCCTCCCTCCGCAAGCCAGACCTTGTGATATTTTTTTGGGAGGGGGCGCGTTTTGCAGAACTCCGACCCCGGGACGCTCCCCCCCCGCCCCCCCAATGAAAGGGGGGCAGAGGACGGTGCGCTCCCCCCCCCGCAGCCAGACTCCCTCCCCGTGCCAGGGGGCTGCCGAGCCGGATCCTTAGCCGCCACCCGAAGCCTCACCGGGCGCTGCTGCTGCTGCTGGTGCTTCAACCGGGCCCAGCTCCGTGCAGGGCAGAGGCGGCTTCCGGAGTCCCCGGATGGATGGATGGATGGATGGCGGGTAGGCCTCGTCCCTGCGAACCTACATCCCTGCTGCGAACGCACTTCCCGAACACGCAGCGCGGCCGCCGCCTCCTCCCTCCCTCCCTCCCTCCCTCGCAAGGAGCGGCTGAGGGGAGGGGCTCCCGCTGCCTGGGCGGTCGGTGGGAAGGGAGCCTCGGTCTTGGGGAGCTGCAGGGGGGGGGGATTGCAACGTGCACCGCCAGGGAAGTCGGGGGAGATACCCGGGGGGCTCGCGAGGGGGTGCGGCTCGGTGACCTCGTTCATGTTTACCTCAGAAATTTACCTCAGAGAGCCAGTCGCAGGGGAGTCGCAGCGAGGGGCGAGTGTCCGGGGGTCTCGGGGGCTCCCTGAGGCACCTGGTGGGACGCGGGAAGCTGGAGTAGGTGGGCCCCCTTTGGCCCGATCCAGCACAGGGGCTCCTCTTAGGTTCTTAGGACAGCAACTTCTGCTTCATTTACCTCAGAATACAGGGGAGTAGCCGCAGGATGCAGGTGTCTCGCTGTCTCTCCTGCGCTCTGAGGCGTCTGATGGGCCACTGTGGGATGATGCACATCTTTGGCCTGATCCAGCAGGGCTTTTCTGATGTTCTTAAGGCCCAGACTGGGGTGCAAGCTATCATAGCTCCCTCCCCACAGCCAGGACTGCAAATTCTGTTTTATTCACCTCATGTTTACCTCAGAATGCCAGTTGCAAGGGAGTGGCAACAAGAGGCAGGCATCTTGTTCTCCTGTGTGCTCCCTGAGGCACCTGGTGGGCCACTGAGAGATACAGGAAGCCAAACTAGATCTAGGTGGGCCTTTGGCCTGATCCCACACAGGGGCTCTTCATATGTTCTTAGGACAGCAAATTCTGCTTTATTTACCTCAGAATACAGGGAAGTAGCCACAGGATGCAGGTGTCTCGCTGTCTCCTGTGCTCTCTGAGGCATCTGATGGGCCACTGTGGGATGATGCACACCTTTGGCCTGATCCAGCAGGGCTGTTCTGATGTTCTTAAGGACCAGACTGGGCTACAAGTTATCATAGCTCCCTCCCCACAGACAGGATTGCAAATTCTGTTTTATTTATCTCGTATTTACCTCAGAATGCCAGTTGAAAGGGAGTGGCAACGAGAGGCAGGCATCTTGTTCTCCTGTGTGCTCCTTGAGGCACCTGGCGGGCCACTGAGAGAAACAGAAAGCTTTATTTCTTCTAGAACTAGATCTAGGTGGGCCTTTAGCCTGATCCAGCACAGGGGCTCTTCTTATGTTCTGAGGATAGCAACTTATGATCTGCTTTATTTACCTCAGAATGCCAGATAAAAGGGACTGGCCACAGGAAGCCGACCTAGATCTAGGTGGGCTTTGGCCTGATCCAGCACAGTGGCTCTTCTTATGTTTTTAATTCCCTGCTGGGTAAGAAAACTATTCCCTCTTATCTGCCCTCACTCTGCTGACACTCAAAGACGGTGGCAATCCTGCCTATTTGTTTGGGGGTCAAGTGCCCCCAGGCAGCACGCTGCTGGAAGGGGGGGCGGCAGGAAGTCTGTGGCACTGCCAGAGGCAAGCAGGGTCTCAGCTGCCCCTGCGCGCCAACATGGAGGGGGCAGAGAGCCTGCCGTGGGTGGCAGTCGTGCCCCCCCGGCCCCTGGGCAGAGCCTTGGCTGGGTCTGCCACTGCTCCAAGGTGCAGCCCCTGAGCCTTCTCGGCTTCCAGAGCAGCCCCTCTCCCTGGCCTCCAGAACCAATTTGGGGCCTGGGGGCTTTGCTTACTGAGCCACAGATGAAGGCTTTGAAGGCAAGAGGGGGCCTTTACACGGGAGCTCAGGCTCCTGCAAGGCTTAGCACTTCCCCGCCACTAGCCTTGTTCCAGTCCCCCGTCTCCTTCACACATCAGGGCAGTGGAGTGGATGAGAAGGGAACCGGGGCTTACTCCGTATTCTTCCTTGCACTCAAGGAGGACAGCAAAACAAGAGCCATTCTCAATTTGTAACGGCCGAACTGGTCCCTTTTCTACCCAGCGGGTAATTAATCTGTGGAACTCTTTGCCACAGGAGGTAGTGATGGCATCTGGCCTAGATGACTTTAAGAGGGGATTGGACGGATTTCTGGAAGAAAAGACCATCGTCGGCTATAGGCCATGATGGATTCTGCAACCCCCTTACATTAGTCGTAGGCTCCTTTAGAGTACCGGGTGCAAGGGAGTGGCCACAGGATCCAAGCATCTTGTTGTCTCATGCCTCCCTGGGGCACCTGGTGGGCCGCTGTGAGATGCAGGAAGCTGGACTAGGAGGGCTTTTGGCCTGATCCAGCAGGGCTCTTCATATGTTCTTATGTCCGGTTTCCCCTCCAGCTGTCAGTGGGGAGAGAGCTTCGGGTTTTCCCCAGCAGGAAGATGCGGCAGAGCCTCCAGCACTCAGGGGTTGGGGGGGCTACAAAATGCGCTGGGGGCAGCAAGGGGAAGATGCAAGAGAACAGGGCTCGGGGGGGCTGCAAAATGTGCTGGGCTCCCAGGCCTGCAGGCAGTGGTGGGATTCAGGGGGTTCGCCCAGGTTCTATAGAACCGGTTGTTAAATGGCCAGCCCCCCCCCCCACACTCGCTTACCTCGTCTGGCTTCAGTTTTGTTTTTTTTGCTCTGGCTATGACATCATAGAACCGGTTGTTAATTTATTTGAATCCCACCACTGCCTGCAGGTACTTTGGCTCCCCTCTGGCACTTCAATCTCTCTCCCACGACAGCTGACAGCCTGACCCTGGTACGGTACGTAATAGGCCACAGTACACAGCCCTACATTCACTTTGAAGAATTCTGTTCACTTTTTAAACATACTTTGATTGCACGAGTAGAACTTGGATGTAGCAAAAATTAATATTCAAGCAACACCACAGGGCTCGCAATCGGGAAAAATGCAGACCAGCAACTGCGACTAGAAAAGACACTGCTGGGGGGTGAAGAGGGTCAGTTCCTCCCCCCCCCCCCCGCTAAACAGAAGAGGAGCACCACTTGGGAAGGGGCCTCTTGCCCAGTTGGCAGGGGGTGGGACCAGCGCTCCAGCTGTCCGGTGCCCCCTACACCAAGAGGCAGCTCCCACTTCCTCCCTGGGGGGGGCAGTCCCCAGACCCCTGCCCAACGTCCCCTGGCCCAAGCGCATGGGGTCCGTCTGGGGAGGGGTGAGGAAGCCCCTCTCTGTCCGCCTGGGCCTGGGCCTCCCCCTCCCTGCCTGGGCACCCTTTCGGTTGATCCCCTGGAGCTCCATCGGCCTTGGCTGGGGGCGAAACTTGCCCCCCCTGGTTGCCTGAGCACCTGCAGCCCTGGAGGCCTCCCCAGGTTTGTGACTGGGCTGGGGGCCCTGGCTAAAGTGTGTGGGGCCCTCTGGAGCCCTCGCCTCCCCACCCCTGCCTGCTGTCAATCTTACTTGATCAACAGGCAGCAAAGCCGTAATAACACCCTGAAGGCGTTTTGGAAGCACACTGGGTCAATATTGTGGCAAAAGCATTCATTCAAAAGATCTACAACTTGCACATTGAGGAGGGTTAAGGAATCTGTGCATTCTCTGCATTTACTCAGGATTGGGGGCATTTTAACACCCCCCCCCAGCAGCTTCTTTGCCTTCCCCTGCTAGAATGTCATTGGCTGTCAGCCGTGGGGGTGGGGTGGAAAGGCGTTTCTGGCCCCTTCGCTGTCTGGGGCAGCCAGCCTGCCAAGTTTATGGTTGTTAATATTGGAGGCTTGTGGGTTTTTGGTAGGGCCACTTTCAAGTGGATTAGATTTTACATACGGGGTGATCAAACTTGCTACATGTACAGTAATGTTAACTTATGATAAATGTCGGGTGTTTGAAAGCCACAAACTATATGAAGCATAAAATTGCTAATTTACTCACCATGAACATTAAACACGTGTTTTAACCCAGTGGACTCGGAAGCCTTTACCTGATAAATGCTGATCAAGCTTGACGTTTTTATTTTATTTTTATTCCTTTGGATGCAAAAAGGAGCTCAGCTAATGTATTTCCAGTAGCCACACAGTAGATGTCAAAGAAAGATTTCCCTCTCTTTCCACACCAGAACCAGGGGACACCCACTGAAATTGAGTGTTGGGAGAGTTTGAATGGAAATACTCATTACCCACTGGGTTAAAAAAAAATCCGTGGAACTCCTTGCCACAGGAGGTGGTGATGTCATCTGGCCTAGGTGCCTTTAAAAGGGGATTGGACAGATTTCTGGAGGAAAAGTCCATCGCAGGCTACAGGCCAGGATGGGCAACCTCTTTACGTTAGTAGTACGCTACTTCAGAATGCCAGGTGGAAGGTGTTGCTTCCTTGAACCCACAGCCCAAAATTACTTGGACACTTTTTACCCTGGTCAGCCAGCTACACAAGCCTCTTGCTGCCAAGTAGGGAATCTCTTTCTTAGGAGGGAGAAATACTTAGCTTGACAGTACTAAGGTCCAAGGCAATCTTCGCTAACTACAGCAAACAGATGGCCTTGGTTTTTCTCAGTATTTACACAAGTAGATATTTACACAGTTTCTCTCTCCTATCTTTGTTGGTTCTTTTGTATTGAATAATATAGATACAGGCATAAATCATAATCCAATTATAGGGGAATAAAAACCAAATTTATTAAAATAACACACACTCAAAATAAAAATCACTTCAGCAGATACACAAATCCCAAAGAGAGAACAAAAAACAGTACTTCTTTATTTCCCTTACTTTCTCCTAGCATACACAGGCTTTACCTCTAAACTTACTGTAGCTTTCCAAAAACACTAGATACAAGCCCCTGCCCCCCATCTTTCTGCAGGTTACAAACTTGTCTCTCAGTACAGAACTTCCTCTGGTCAGCCTTAGAAAATGCTCAAAAACCTTTCCAAGTTCCAAACATAGCCCTTTCCCTAACTCCCTCTAATCTTTTCCCTTACTTGCTTCTTATAGGGTTTCTTTACTTCTTTCTGTCAGTTTCAATTACTCCCAAGTTTTAATTAACCAATCAGGACCCTTAGTTAACAGGCAGGGCTCTGTCCCCCTCCCAAACACAGCCCAAACCAAGCAACCATTACCCCTGACAGTTCTCAGGTGCTAGATGTCAAACAGTACTTGACAGCTACCCATCCCCAAAACCAAAACACAAATCCTTCTTTTAAAGCAAAATCCCCCTATCTGATAACAATTAATCCTTATCCAGATCTGCTTGTACATTGCAGAAGGGAGTGACAACAGGATGCAGGCATCCTGTTATCTTGTGTGCTCCCTGAGAAACCTCGTAGGCCACTGTGAGATACAAGAAGCTGGACTAGATGGGCATTGGGCCTGATCCTGCAGGGCTCTTCTCATGGTCTGAGGCAAATGTGGCTTCCAAGCCATGATTTGGCCACCTGCTATATGCCTTGCCTGTCCTTAACAGCTGCTGCTGTTGCTTCTCATTTGTGTTTTAATTGCGATGGCCGTCTCCTAGTCACGAGCATTAATCCAGTGGAGAAAACAGGTTCTGCACATCACAAGTGTGCCAATATTTGTAACCATTGTAAAGAAGAGGAAATTTGGGCAGGTGTAACTCATCATGGAAGGGTTTCAAGAGATGCAAAAGCTGGTTAAAAGTTTAGCCACTCTATCCCAGTTTGCATCTGGTAACCCTACTTATCGCCACCAATGCATCCATTATTCTTTTGAGAAACTACTTTAAAAATCATTTCCTCACTCACCATTCATGGGGTTTTTTATCATGTGTGGATTATATGGTGCAAATTCAAGCTTGAGCTAAGACTGAAGCATTTTCCACACTCAAAGCATTTATACGGTTTCTCCCCTGTGTGGGTTCTTTTATGAAAAGTCAGGTGTGAGCTCACACTAAAGCTCTTTCCACACTCCAAGCATTGGTAAGGCTTCTCCCCTGTGTGGGTTCTTTGATGCAAAGTCAGGCTTGAGCTTATACTGAAGCTCTTTCCACACTCGAAGCATTGATATGGTTTCTTCCCTGTGTGGGTTCTTTGATGCAAAGTCAGGCTATCACTTCGACTGAAGCTCTTTCCACACTCCAAGCATTGATATGGTTTCTCCCCTGTGTGGGTTCTTTGATGTGAAATCAGGTGTTCATTCTTACAGAAGCTCTTTCCACACTCCAAGCATTGATATGGCTTCTCCCCTGTGTGGGTT
>JAJKFI010040255.1:0-13410 GCA_029204185.1 Lerista edwardsae
CAGTCCAAGCATTGATATGGTTTCTGCCCTGTGTGGGTTCTTTGATGTACAGTCAGGTCTGAGCTGTAATTGAAGCTTCTTCCACAATCCAAGCATTGATATGTTTTCTTCCCTGTGTGTCTTCTTTGATGTATTCTGAGACTGGATTTGCTGCGGTGGTTCTTTGCAAATTGAAGGCAGCCTTCCTTCCCCTTTCCAGATTCCTTTTCTGGATCATCCAGGAAGACACTGAAATCCCCACCCTGACGAGCATCAGCTTCACTTCTCACTTTCTCTCTCTGGTTTCTCTCCTGCGTCTTGGGTCTGTCTTGAGGCCCAGCTCTCTCCCTTGCGTGGCTCCTTTCATGGGAAGCGACACATGTGCTTGTCCTGAAGCTCTTCTTCCACTCTGAGCACTGAAGAGCTCCTTTCTGGATTTTGCTCTGTTTATTAATGCTGGATTTAAAACTGGCTGTTTCCTCACTCAAAGGACGCGTCTCTCTTCTCCCTCCTTGGTGAGGATCCTCCTCAGCTGGGATTCTCTGGAGAGAAACGACGAGTTTCATCCTCCAGAAGTGTGCTGGGATTTCATGCAGGGGAGAACTCTGGCGAACAAGAGGTTCCGTTCTCCAGGCAGCTGCTGGGCTTCCCTCCGGCCCCCCTGATCCGTCCTGGTCTCCAAGAGCCTCTTTCTTTAGGTCAGGCCTGATCCTTTCTGGTGACAGCACTTGTGGCTCCTGCTGGCCACCGCGGTCTTGTCCGTGGCTTCCTGGAACAGGGGGAGCATCCTGAGTCGCTGTGCAAACAGAGAGATGAAAGCTCTGATCTGATGCCAGGGCAGCGCTGGGGGGCTGTGAGCTGCCCCGGCAATGGCGGCCCAAACCTGACAGAAGGCCAGGAGAACCACCGGCAAGGAGGCCAGCGCCAGTTGAGACCCTGGGCCTGATCCGCAACTGGAGAATGCTGCAATACGTCTCCTGCTCTGCAGCGGGAGGGAGTTTGGGGGCAGAGGGCCTGGGAGGGGGGTAGAAAGAAGATGCTTCCTCCCAAGTATGGCGGAGGATGAATCACGACCCCCTTCCTGGGCCTGATCCACGTGCATGCAGCAAGGCGCATTTGCACCAGTGATATGTACCTGCCTCACAACCTTCTGTGGCCTCTAGAACCCATCTGGAGGTGGGAAATTGACAGGCTGCCCACACAACTGCCGTGGATCAGGAGTGGACAGGGGGTGTTCTTTTCCCTCTCGCACAACACCACAACCAGGGGGCGGATGAACTGCAGTCCTCTGCACTGATTTCCCAGAGGAAAGGGGGGAAGCCCTCCCTGCTGCAGACCTGAGCCCAAGTCAGTCCTGCCGTTTTTCCACTACACAACCCCACGCAGAAGGCCCGAGGTTTAGTCCTTGGCAGAGTCTCCAGGTGGGGCTCGGAAGAATCCCCAGAAACTCTGGAGAGCCACATCCAGTCAGTGCAGAGAGCACCAGCCTAGATGGACCAAGGGCCTGACTCTGCCAAGGCAGCTTCAATGCTCAGCCCTGCACAATATCCGGATTCTGCCTGCGAGCTGGTCGTGGATGTGACTGGAGTGCAGCTGGGATCCTGCGCCTTGGAAAGCTGCACAGCAGGCAGTGGAGGATCAGGCACTGGCCAACCCGTGAGGCCAACTGAGACCCTCGCCTCAGGCAGAGTGAGTAGGGGGGCACCTTATCCGCCCACTTGCCTGTATTGCCCCTCCTCCCAACCCCTGACTTGGGCAAAGAACAGAGCAGAAGAGGAAATGTGGAGGAGAGAAAGTGATGCTCTGGTCCTCAGAGCTTGCCGGCAGTTTCAGACTACGCGGCTCAGCCCAGCTGCTGTTGTGGGTTGCAGGAGATGAGGCCAGAATGCCAGGGGTGCTTTGCTGACTCCTCCTGACAAGGCCAAGTGGCCCCACCAGAGGGGAGTTTCTAGTGTGCTGAAGGGTCCCCCCTTTCGCCACAGAGCCCTTTGGGTCCCACAGGCCCAGCACGCTCTGGTCCAAAGCGATGGCTGTGTTGAGCAGCATTGTGCATCCTGGGGTTACCTGCCCATTCCTCTTCTTGCTTGAGGTCCTGGGGAAGTGCCCACTCCCCTTCTTCCGGCTGGGAAACGGAGACAAGTTTGGGAAATTCCTCTGAGAGGGAAACAAGGAGAGGAGTTACTTGCGACTCTCAAATATCAGGGCTTTCCAAAACAACCTGCAGGTCACCCAACAAAGCTACATGGCTCCTGGGATGGAATTAGCGGGAAATGAAAATTGTCTGGAATCCTGATCTGCTTCCTTTTAAAAAAAGAATCCCCCATGTGGTTAATCGGGTCAGGACCCCCATGCAGAAGGCCAATCAATTAATTTGCATGAGAGATTAGCATGTGCTCACTCGCCCCCCAGTTATATAGGCAAATTGGAAGCATTGCATGATGGTCTCTGCTCACATCTGGCTTTTTCAGAAACTGACAGTTTTGAAAGTGGAGACACAGGGATTTCAAACTGAAGTCAGCAAACGTAAAGAACCAACTACAAAAAAACTAAGGCTAAGCTCACCGTGACCTTAAAAGGTATGAAGATTAAAGTTGCCTTGGCACTGGAAAGATGCGTTGAATGGGTGGGGGAAGGTCTGCACTATGGATGCCTTCCTGACCTGTGGAGTGCTGGTCTATCCATGGCTGGTCCCAATGGGTAGACGTGGGCTCCGGAGCCCAGGTCTACCCACGCAATGTTGCGGGAGCCACTGGCGCCCCCCAAGATGGCACCCAGGGCTTTTGCCCCCCCAGCCCCCCTAGATCTGCGATTGCCTGGGGGCTCCTCTCCCCCACTTTCCCCCATCCCAGCCCTGGACTCTCCTGTCCTTCACTGCAGCCCAGTCGGACTCACCGCCAGACCCAGGAGGCAGAGATTGATGAAGCCCCGAACATGTCCGGGGGCAGGACGATGTAACCGCGCCCCCAGCACATGGCCCACCCCTGTGCATTGCCCTGTAGTTTATCCGTCTTACTGCGGCTGATCTCCCAATGCAGATGGCCGGACCACCCCATGAGTACGACGCTCAGCCAGGTCTGCTGATGCCCGACTATCAGGAATGGTCTGAGCGCAGCGCAGCACCCAGTGGGCAGATCCAGAAGGACCCAGGAGCTGTCCCAGCAGAGAGCAGCTGCACAAGGCGCTTGGGAAGGTGCCCACTTTGAAAGCACGCAGAAGGTGGCGGGGCCTTCTCGGGAGGGGCCCCCAGGATGCGGACCTCTGGGCCTCGGAAGGACCCCTCTCTGCCAGCAGCAGGCCAGGCCGCCGTTCTCCCACCAGGCGTCAGTGGTTCCAGGAGGCTGGGGGGGGGATCGCAAGCTGCTCTGCACTGTGGGTGGGTCGTGTTTGTTTTGCTGGCAATGCTTTTAACAGGCTCTGCTGTGCTGATTCTGAACTGGCTGCGCCATCACCGTGAGGCCAGCAGCAAAGGGCGGCACATGCACTTAAAGACAGAGAGGGAACCTGGGCCAGGAGCACAGCAGACGCAGAAGCCTTGTTCCACTTGGCCACTCGCCAGCACAGCCACAGGACGTCCCTACTCACAGGGACCCCCCTGAACCGCCACCTCCGACAGAGGCCTCCGGGCAAGGGCCTCCCTCCCCGTCACTCTGGGCAGGGCAAAAGGCAATTTTTTTTTGGGGGGGGGGGCGAGTTGCTGAGACATGAGGCACTCAGCCCCCAGCCAGACTCCTTCCTGGTAAGATCAGAATGAAGAGCCAGGCTGCAGTTCAGGCCTTCCCTGGCGACAAGCTCCGGGCAAAGCGGGCACCTTACCCAGCGCGGCCAGGTGCCCCCAGGTCTCCGCCATGACCTCCCCATGCAAAGCCCTCTGGCCAGGATCCAGCAGCGCCCATTCCTCCGCCGTGAAGCGCACGGCCACCTCCTCAAAGGACACCGGACCCTGGAGGGAGGAAGGAAGAGGAGACCGTTTTCCTTCAGGGCTGCTTAAAAGCCCGTCCAACTGTCCCAGCGGAGGGCAAGGAGGCTCCCGAGGAGGCGTGACTGGAATCTCCCCCCTCCCTCCAACATTGCAAGGGGCGGGGGGGGGGGAGAACTGGGCACTGCCCCAGAGCAGTGCTTCTCAAACTGTGGGTCGAGGCCTGGCGTCAGGTGGGTCGCATAAAGCTGGGAACCGCCATACTGGAAGCTGCAGACCTGCTGGATTCTTGCTAGATGCCTTTTGTGCGTGCCAACAGTCTGAATTTTCAAGTGAGCTTTTTTGAAAAAGTTTGTTTTTACCTAATAGTTTGGCCTCATCCTGCTTTCTGTCAGGGATGTTTCACTGCAGTCCAAGAGCACCAGTTTGCACTCCAGGAGTGTCATTTGATTACGTCTGAATTACGGCACTTCCTGTCCAATGATGTCACTTCCGGCCACGGCATCACTTCCAGGTTAATGACACCACTTCTGGGGTGTCCCCACACAAGTGCTAGTCTAGAAAGTGGGTCCTGGTGCTGAGACGTTTGAGAAGCACTGCCCTAGAGGAGGCCGCCCTCCTGCGTGGGGCACAGGCTGCTAACGGGGGCTCTGTGCCAGCTGTCTCAGGCTGCAGGAAACACCCGCCCAGAATTGCCGCGAGACATTTGTCCCTCCTGCCCACCCGTCCCCCGAGCAGCGCAGGGGCCCCGAGACAGGCCGGCAGCCAGGGCACTGCCGAGGACTGAGGCCGGGCTGGGGACAGGCAGCCGTCGCCCCCTTGGGGGGTGGCCCAGAGGTGGTTCTCTTACCTGGAGGGGCGGCCCAGCAGCTGCCTCTGGCCCTGCGCAGAGAGGAGGCGGATCGGGGAGCCCCAGGGATGTCGCCCCCTCGCCTGCAAGGAAGAGGAAGGTAGCAAATGGGGCAGGACTCGGGGAGGGCCTCAGGGGGGCCCCGGACATGAGCGCAGTGGGGGGGGGAGAGCTGGAATCCCCCACCCTCCAAAGCCTCACAGTGCGGACGGACCAAATCGCTCCTTACCGGGAGAGGCCCCTGGAACGCGACCCTCCCGCGAGGCCCCTCCTGCCGGGCACGCGAGGGAGTCTCCTCCGGCTGGGGGGAGTCGGTGAGCAGCCCCATGTGTGGCCCCTGTGGCTGAAAGGGCAGAGTCAGTCCCAGGCAGGGAGAGGGGAGGGCTGTGCCCTGGGGCGGGTCCACCAGGCATCAGTGGGGCAGAAGGAAGGCCGACCTCTGCCCACAGCCTGCAGGCCCTGGACCCAGCAGCCCTGACTGCCCCCCTTCCCCACACAGCTGGCAACGCCTCCTGGGAACGATGCCACTTCCAGGGCGTGGGGCAGGACCCCAACGTCCGGTCACAAGCCCCCCGGCTTCTCTTCTCACGTTGGAGAGGAGGGTGCACCCGGCTTAAGGAAACAGAGAACCTTCCCGGCACGTCATGCAATGCAGACATCTGCAACTCGGGCATCCCCACCCCACGCTCCAGCCCCCAGGGATCTCACCCACAGCCTTGGGCTGCATCAGCCCCCAGGAGGAAAACGCCCCCTCACCTGCGGCTCCTCTTTCTGCCCCTCGTCCTCCGCCCGGCTCAGGTGGAAGCCTTCGGCCAGCACCACCGCCTGGGCGCTGCTCTCCGCCCCGCACTCCCGCACCCAGCGCCCCGCCTCCGGGGGCAGGACGGCCAGGAGCTGCTCCAGCACCACCAGGTCCAGCATCTGCGCCTTCGTGCGCCTCGCGGGCTGCAGCCACCGGCGGCAGAGCTGGTGGAGGCGGCTGCAGGCCTGGCGGGGCCCCTCGGGAAAAGCGCGGGAAGTACCTGAGGCACAAAAGTGGCCGCACCTCACGAAGCAGGGAAAGGGCGGGAAGCGCCTGCCTCAGAAAATGGCCGCCGTGCCTCACCCCACAGCCAGAGAGGCTCGCGCAGCCGTGTACGTTGCACTGGCGCGCGTGTTGCGAATGAGCCCATTGATCGCTCTCCCTCCGCTTCCAATTCTAGCCTGCGTGGGCGGTGCTCAACTGAAGCCTTCCGCTCCTATCCGTTTTAAATGGGCGGGAAAGGCTCTCGTCAGCCCGCTGCTGCTGCTGCTGCTGACACGACGTTCCTCGCGCAGGCAGGCAGCCTCCGACCCTGGTACGGTCCCAGCCCCCGCCCGCCCGCCCGCCCGCCCCCCGGGGATGAAAGGGGGGCCGAGGACGGTGCGCTCCCTCCCCGTGCCAGGGGGGCTGCCGAGCTGGACCCTGAGCTGCCCCCCGAAGCCTTACCGGGCGCTGCTGCTGCTGCTGGTGCTTTAGCCGGGCCGGGCTCCGTGCGGGGCAGAGGCAGCTTCCGGAGTCCCCGGCTGGATGGCTGGATGGGAGGCCGGCCTCGTCCCTCCGACGCGCTTCCCGGACACGCCCCGCCTCCTCCTCCCTCCCTCGCAAGGAGCGGGAGGGGCAGCGCCGGCCCGGCGGGGGACCTGAGGGGGGACCTGAGGGGCGGGGCTGCCGCTGCCTGGGCGGTCGGTGGGGAGGGAGCCTCGGGCTTGGGGAGCTGCAGGGGGCGGGGATTGCAACCTGCACCGCTGGGGAAGTGGGGGGAGATACAAGGGGGGCTAGCAAGGGGGTGCGGCTCCGTGACGTCATTCATGTTTACCTCAGAAATTTACCTCAGAGAGCCAGACGCAGGGGAGTCACAGCGAGGTGCGAGTGTCCTGCGCTCCCTGAGGCACCTGGTGGGACGTGGGAAGCTGGACGAGGTGGGCCCCCTTTGGCCTGATCCAGCACAGGGGCGCTTCTTATGCTCTTATGTCCTGTTTCCCCTCCAGCTGTCAGTGGGGAGAGAGCTTCTGGTTTTCCACAGCAGGAAGATGGGGCAGAGCCTCCAGCACTCAGAGGTGGGGGGGGGGCTACAAAATGCGCTGGGGGCAGCAAGGGGAAGATGCAAGAGAACAGGGCTGGGGGGGGCTGCAAAATGCGCTGGGGGCAGCAAGGGGAAGATGGAAGAGAACAGAGCTCGGCGGGGGGTGGAGTGGGGGTCAAGGGCTACTTAGTAGTAGGCTACTTCAAAGTACCGGGTGCAAGGGAGTGGCCACAGGATGCAGGAATCTTGTTGTCTCGTGCCTCCCTGGGGCACCTGGTGGGCCGCTGTGAGATGTAGAAAGCTGGACTAGATGGGCCTTTGGCCTGATCCAGCAGGGCTCTTCTTAGCTCTTATGTCCTGTTTCCCCTCCAGCTGTCAGTGGGGAGAGAGCTTCGGGTTTTCCCCAGCAGGAAGATCCGGCAGAGCCTCCAGCACTCAGAGGTGGGGGGGGGGGCTACAAAATGCGCTGGGGGCAGCAAGGGGAAGATGGAAGCTCGGCGGGGGGATGCAAAATGTGCTGGGCTCCCAGCACTTCAGGTACTTTGGCTCCCCTCTGGCACTTCAATCTCTCGCCCACTACAGCTGACAGCCTGGCCCTGGTATGGCAGGTAAGAGACCAGAGTGCATCGCCCTACATCCACTTTGGAGAATTCTATTCACTTTTTAAAAATACTTTGATTGCATGAGTAGAACTCAGATGTAGCAAAAATTAATATTCAAGCAACACCACAGGGCTCACAATTGAGAAAAATGCAGACCAGCAACAGCGACTAGACAAGACACTGCTGGGGGGTGAAGAGGGTCAGTTCCTCCCCCCCTGCTAAACAGAAGAGGAGCAGCACTTGGGAAAGGGCCTCTTGCCCAGTTGGCAAGGGGTGGGACCAGCGCTCCAGCTGTCCGGCGCCCCCTACGCCAAGAGGCAGCTCCCACTTCCTCCCTGCGGGGGAGGCAGTCCCCAGACCCCTGCCCAATGTCATTGGCTGACAGTCTTGGGGGTGAGGTGGAATGGAGTTTCTGGCCCCTTCTCTGTCTGGGGCAGCCAGCCTGCCGACTTTATGGTTGTTAATATTGGAGGCTTGTGAGTTTTTTGGTAGGGACACTTTCAAGTGGATTAGATTTTACATATGGGGTGACCAAATTTTCTCAATGTACGGTAATGTTAACATATGATAAATGTCAGGTGTTTGAAAGCCACAAAATGGATGAAGCATAAAATTGCTAATTTACTCACCATGAACATTAAACACGTGTTTTAACCCCGTGGACTCAGAAGCCTTTACCTGGTAAATATTGATCAAGAATGACATTTTTATTTTATTTTTATTCCTTCGGATGCAAAAAGGAGCTCAGCCAATATACTGTATATATACACCGCCGTTCTTAAGATCAGTAGATTACTCTAATGACTGTAACTTAAGGCGGTTTACATAGACAGACTTTTTATTCACAAACTTGAAGGTTTTTACAATTTTACAGAACGTTCTATCTTACAAGAACTACGCTCATACAGATGGATCTTTCTGGATTTCGCCTTCTTTCTTAGACCTCTGTCTGTCTTCTGCTGGCTGATAAGACCTGAGGGGGGGCTGAGGGGAGGGGCTGCCGCTGCCTGGGCGGTCGGTAGTGGGGGATCCTCGGGCTTTCCTGGGCAGGGGGCTGCGGCGGGGTGGTGGTGGGGGGATGCAAAATGCACCGTGGGGGAACTGGGGGGAGATGCGAGGGGGCTCGCGAGAGGGTGCGGCTCGGTGACCTCATGTTTACCTCAGAAATTCACCTCAGAGAGCCAGACGCAGGGGAGTCACAGCGAGGTGCGAGTGTCCAGTGGTCTCGTGGGCTCCCTGAGGCACCTGGTGGGACGCGGGAAGCTGGACTAGGTGGGCCCCCTTTGGCCCGATCCAGCACAGGGGCTCCTCTTAGGTTCTTAGGATAGCAAATTCTGCTGTATTTACCTCAGAATACAGGGGAATAGCCACAGGATGTTCTTATGTTCTAAAGGTCTAGACTGGGCTACAAGTTATCATAGCTCCCTCCCCACAGACAGGATTGCAAATTCTGTTTTACTTCCCTCAGAATGCCAGTTGCAAGGGAGTGGCAGCAAGAGGCAGGCATCTTGTTCTCCTGGGTGCTCCCTGAGGCACCTGGTGGGCCACTGAGAGATACCGGAAGCCGAACTAGATCTAGGTGGTCATTTGGCCTGATCCAGCACAGGGGCTCTTCTTAGGTTCTTAGGATAGCAAATTCTGCTTTATTTACCTCAGAATGCCAGATACAAGGGAGTGGCCACAGGATACAGGTATCTTGCTGTCTCCTGTGCTCTCTGAGGCATGTCATGGGTACTGTGGGATACGGGAAGCTGGATTAGGTGGGCCCCCTTTGGCCTGATCCAGCAGGGCTCTTCTGATGTTCTTAAGGTCCAGACTGGGCTGCAAGTTATCATAGCTCCTTCCCCACAGCCAGGATTTCAAATTCTGTTTTATTCACCTCATATTTCCCTCAGAATGCCAGTTGCAAGGGAGTGGCAGCGAGAGGCAGGCATCTTGTTCTCCTGGGTGCTCCCTGAGGCACCTGGTGGGCCACTGAGAGAAACAGGAACTAGATCTAGGTGGGCCTTTGGCCTGATCCAGCACAGGGTCTCTTCTTATGTTTTTAATTACTTTCTGGGTAAAAAAAAGTATTCCCTCTGATCTGCCCTAACTCTGCTGCCACTTAAAGGCGGTGGCAATCCTGCCTATTTGTTTGGGGGTCAGGTGCCCCCAGGCAGCACACTGCTGGAAGGGGGGGGCGGCAGGAGGTCTGTGGCACTGCCAGAGGCAAGCAGGGTCTCAGCTGCCCCTGCGCTCCAACATGGAGGGGGCAGAGAGCCTGCCGTGGGTGGCAGTCTTGTCCCCCGGCCCCTGGGCAGAGGGCCTCTATCCCTTCCGTGCATAATTTTATATGTCTCAATCATGCCCCCCTCAGGTGCTTTCTTTCAAGACTGAAGAGCCCCAAACGCTGTAACCTTTCCTCCTAAGGGAGGTGCCCCAGCCCAGGAATTATTTTGGTAGCTCTTTCCTGTACTTTGTCTTCCACAATGTCCTTTTTGAGATGTGGAGACCAAAACTTTGTGCAATACTCTAGGTGTGGCCTTACCCTCGCCTTGCACAATGGCAATACAATAGTGGCTGTTTTATTCTCAATCCCTTTTCTCATTCTCCCTAGCATGGAATTTGCCTTCTTTACTGCCGCTGCACACTGGGTCGACATTTTCATCAAGCTGCCCACCAGCACCCCAAGATCTCTCTCCTGGTCTGTCACTGACAGCTCAGAACCCATTAACCTATATGTGAATTTTTGATTTTTTGCCCCAATATGCATTACTTTGCACTTATTTACATTGAAACACATCTGCCATTTTATTGCCCATTCTCCCAGTTGTGAGAGATCCTTCTGGAATTCTTCACAATCCTTTCTAGTTTTTACCACCCAGAAACGTTTAGTGTCATCTGCAAATGTGGCCACCTCACTGCTTACGCCTGTCTCCAGGTCATCTACGAATAAGCTAAAAAGCACTGGTCCCAGGACAGATCTCTGTCTCCACTGTGAAAATTGCCCATTGACCCCCACTCTCTGCTTCTTGGCCCTCAACCAATTCTCAATCCACAAGAGGACCTGACCTCTTATTCCCTGACTGTGAAGTTTTTTCAGCAGCCTTTGGTGAGGGACTGTGTCAAAAGCTTTTTGAAAGTCCAGATGTATAATATCTACTGGTTCGCCCACATCCACATGCCTGTTGACCTTTTCAAAGAATTCCAAAAGGTTTGTGAGGCAAGACGTACCCTTACAGAAGCCAGACTGATTCTCCCCCAGCAAGGCTTGGTCTCCTGTATGTTTTCGGATTTTGTCTTGGATGAGACTTTCCACCATCCTACCTGGAATGGACGTGAGGCTGACCGGCCTATAGTTTCCTGGGTCCCCCCTCCTCCCTTTTTTAAAGATTGGTGTGACATCAAGCAAAGATTGATGATTATACTTTGCTGCTCTCTGTAAGCCGCCTTGGGCATTTGCTTCAAATACATCAATAAAATAAATAACCAGGGATCTAAGGTGACATACTAAACAGTAAAACTAGAGTAAAATACAAAATTTATACTGCCATCGACATCCACTGAAATTGTGTGTTGGGAGAGTTAGAATGGAAATACTCATTATCCACTGGGTTAAAAAAAATATGTGGAACTCCTTGCCACAGGAGGTGATGTCATCTGGCCTGGGTGCCTTTAAAAGGGGATTGGACAGATTTCTGGAGGAAAAGTCCATCGCAGGCTACAGGCCATGATGGGTGGTGCAACCTCCTTATGTTAGTAGTAGGCTTCTTCAGAATGCTGCAAGGAGACCCAATCGGTCCATCCTCCAGGAAGTCAAGCCTGATTGCTCCCTGGAAGGACAAATCCTGAAGCTGAAGCTCAAGTACTTTGGCCACCTCCTGAGAAGAGAGGACTCCTTAGAAAAGACCCTCATGCTGGGGAAGATGGAAGGCGAAAGGAGGGGGTGTGTGAAGTCCATGGGTGCGGGGCCCTCGGGATGAGACATCAGGGAACGGTGGAGGAGATGAAGTCGCTGGCGCTGACAACGGTCGCTGCGCAGGAAAGCACCGGGCACAGACTTGGTGGCTTTGGACAAGGCTTTTAATCGAGTACAGGATTTGACACTCGTCCGCATACGGCCGGTTCAGGGCCGCGTCACGTCACGGGCCCTGTTCGATGCAATGGAATGAGGGGAAGATCCCGCCGGAGGCGGTCACCAGGAATACCGGCGGGGCGTGGTCGGGCAGGTGTGGTCCTGGTTCTCCGGTGGGGGCAGTGCCCCCTCTTCGGGCGAGGGGTCGCCTCTTTGTATGGCTGGTGCGGCCTCTACTGCCTCAGCTGGGTCCCCTTGTGGTTGCCCCCTCCGTCTGCTGTCCGGGGGCGACTACCAGATACGGGGGTGGGGGACAGCCCCTGGCGACCCTGCCGGAGGGCATTCCAAAGGGGTAGCCCACTGAGGGGGGCTTGCCTTGCCACCTCTCGGTGCTCAGGGGCACCCCGCAAGGAGGTCGGAGGGGAGGAAAATGGCCAGTCCCCGCGGTCTCCACGGAAGCCGGACCTTCACCCAGCCTCCTGCAGAGACTGCACGCCTCCCCGGCCAAGCCCCCTATGAGCCCTGGCCAAGGGCTCCTCCCCCTCCGGCGAGATCTCGCTCGCCAAGTCTCGGCCCGCGAGATCTCGCGTTATTTGACTCAGGGCGTCCCCAGCGCCGGCTCCTGCAGTAGCGCTTCTTGGGGGGCTGGATCGGGGGGCTGTGCTCCGCTCTGCGCCCCCCCCGTCCACGGCTCCCCCGGCATCTGGCCATCCTCTGCGCCCTTCAGGTAAGGCCCGGCAGCGGGGGGGGGGGGGGGCCGCTGCGTGCCCCAGGGCGACAGGGCGGCAGAGGATGAGATGGTGTCACTGAAGCAATGAACATGAAATTGGGCGAACTCCGGAAGCTGGTGGATGACAGGGAGGCCTGGCATGCTGTGGTCCAGGGGGTCGCAAAAAGTCGGACACGACTTAGCGACTGAACAACAACAACGTCAGAATGCAGGGTGGAAGGGAGAGGCCACAGGATGCAGGCATCCTGTTGTCTTGTGTGCTCCCTGAGGCATCTGGTGGGCCACTGTGAGATCCAGGAAGCTGGACCGGATGGACCTTTGGCCTGATCCTGCGGAGCTCTTCTTATGTTCTTAAGACCCAGATTGGGTTGGAAGTTTATAGCTCCCTTTCCACAGACAGGATAGCAAATTCTGCTTTATTTACCACAGAATGCCAGGTGGAAGGAGTGGCAACAGGATGCAGCAATCTTGATGTCTCCTGTGCTCCCCGAGACATCTGGTGGGCCGCTGTGAGATGCAAGAAGCTGGACTAGATGGGCCTTGGGCCTGATCCTGCAGGGCTCTTCTTATGGTCTGAGGCACATGTGGCTTCCAAGCCATGATTTGGCCACTTGTTATAGGCCGTGCCTGTTCTTAAAAGCTGCTGCTGCTTCTTGTTAATTGCCATGGCCGTCTCCTAGTCATGAGCCTTAAGCCAGTGGAGAAAACAGGTTCTCCACATCATATTTCCACCTTCCTCATATGGTTTTCTTCCACCCAGGCCCATCATATGAAAGTCTTTTGGCCACTAACAGGCGCTTTTGTCAAATATGACTCCCATATTCCCGTCTCAAGCCGACACAGGAAACACACTAATTGAAGCTTCAAGCCATCAATGCAGCCATTATTCTTTCGAGAAACAACTTCAGAAATATACATTTCTCACAGGCATGATTATGATTTATATAACCGAGACACTTTCTGTGAATGTTTTGATGTGAAGGGAGGCCCCCAGTCAGATTGAAACGCTTTCCTCACTCACCATTGATGGATTGATGGAGTTTTTATCAAGTGTGGATTCTATGGTGCAAATTCAAGCTTGAGCCAAGACTGAAGCTCTTTCCACACTCAAAGCATTTATATGGTTTCTCCCGTGTGGGTTCTTTGATGCACAGTCAGGTTATCACTTCGACTAAAGCTCTTTCCACACGCCAAGCATTGAAATGGTTTCTCCCCTGTGTGGGTTCTTTGATGC
>JAJKFI010040257.1:0-14246 GCA_029204185.1 Lerista edwardsae
CGTATTAGAGAGCAGTCCCAGAGATGTGCGATGTGGGTGTTTGAGCAGTTGCCGCAGATGGGCACGATCAGCCCTCCATACACTAAGATCGTGCAAGGGGAGCAGGAGTCATTTATGCAGTTTGTGGATCGAATAAAAGAGGCAGTCGATAAAGCTCCTAACATGCAGCCAGAGCTCCGAGCCACCATGGTGAAAGAATTGGCTATGCAAAATGCGAACCCTACGTGCAAACGTCTTTTGGCTCAATTGCCCATGGGGGCAACCCTTGTTGAAATGATTGAGGCTTGCGCACGGGAACGCTTGGTGTGGGAGGAACAAAAAGCGCAAATTCACAGTGTTGCACTAGCCGCCGCGTTAAAGCAAATGGTGCCGGCAGGGCAGAATAATCAAAATAAAGGGCCAGTGTGCTACGGATGCCACCAGACCGGCCATTTTCGCCGCGATTGCCCCAACCGAGCGGCTCAAAGTAATCAAGGAGCACGGTGGGCACCCGATCCCCAGGGAAAAGCGAGATTCCAAGGGAATTGCAACAGATGCGGCAGGTTCGGTCACCGGGCGACAGAATGCCGATCCAAGTTCCACAAGGATGGCTCCCCGCTGCCGGGAAACCAGCAGAGCCGCGGGGGGAGCGCGGACAACAAATACTCCTCCAACCAACCATCAGCCAACCAAATGCATCCCGTAGCTGCCCCCACAGTCTCCGTGCCGCTACAAGCGGGTCCGTGGAATTGGCAGCAGCCAGCGCAATTACCTTAACCACCCCCGATGTGACATGCGTGCCCACCGGCATGTGTGTGGGGGAAAGTCTCTTTGCTTTATTAATAGGACGATCTTCAGCAACCAAGCGAGCACTCATGGTCATCCCCGAGTGCATTGATGCGGATTTCCGGGGAGAAATCAAAGTCATGGTGCGAACGTGGGCGCCCCCCGTTGAGATCGCCGCCGGTGACAAGATCGCCCAGCTGATCCTGTTCCGACAGCCTGCGCCGATGACCCCAGCTGCGCCCCGGCAAAGAGATTCTCGCTCCACGAACGCACAAGCGGTGACCATCGCCTTTGCTACACCCATGACAGAGGAGCGCCCGCTCAGGGAGGTCACGATCGAGGGACCCAGCGGGATCCAGATCAGGGTGCTTGCGATGCTGGATTCTGGCGCGGACGCCTCAGTTGTCCCCCTACAAGCCTGGCCCGCAGAATGGCCAATGGAACCGGCAGCCGCTGTAACGGGAATAGGAGGCTCAACGAATCATCAAGGGACATTCCAAGCAGCCTGCCGGCTCGCGATTTCGGACAACGAAGGACACATCGCACAAATCACTCCTTACATACTAAACACACATCTATGGCTATTGGGACGGGACGTTCTTTCGCAATGGGGAGCAATGATTGTCACCCCACCTTTTCAGCAGCGGTCACTGACAGTACCTCCGTGCCCACATTACAACTAACTTGGACTACATCGGAGCCTGTTTGGGTGAGCCAGTGGCCGCTACCAGCGGAGAAACTTCAACACTTGAAAGAGCTTGTTCAGGAACAGTTGGATCAAGGGCACATTCGTCCTTCCACCAGCCCTTATAATACTCCTGTATTTGTTATTAAGAAGAAATCGGGGCGATGGCGTTTACTACAGGACCTGAGAGCTGTTAATCGAATTATGCAACCTTTTGGGGCGCTGCAGCCAGGGATGCCATCCCCGAACATGCTCCCGAAAGGCTGGGACTTGGTTGTTATAGATCTTAAGGACTGTTTTTTCACAATCCCCCTCCACGAAGCGGATTACAAATATTTCGCTTTCTCCGTGCCTGAAATTAACCTGAGGGGACCCATGCAAAGGTTCGAGTGGGTCGTCCTCCCACAGGGCATGAAGAACTCGCCCTCCATATGTCAATGGTATGTGGATAAGGCGTTGGCGGATTGGAGAAAGCGGCACCCCCAGACGTTGGTTTATCATTTCATGGATGACATTTTATGCTGCGACCCAATAGAAGTCACAACGAAAATGCTGCAAGAACTGCAGACACAGCTGACCCGCTTTGGACTTCGTATTGCACCTGAAAAGGTCCAACGAACTGCACCCTGGAATTACTTAGGACTGAAAATTTTCCCGGAGATCGTAGCCCCGCAAAAAACAAAGATACGCACGGAATGCCTGACAACGATAAACAACCTCCAGCAGGTCCTGGGAGATATTCAGTGGCTTCGCCCGCGAGCAAACATCACTACACAGGAGTTGCAGCCACTGTATTTACTCTTGCAGGGAGCTAAAGCAATCACGGACCCTTGTGAACTAACCGCTGAGGCAATGGAAGCCTTAAGGGCAATAGAAGACAAGATCGCGCACGCATCTTCACAAAGACTTGACATTACCCTTCCTGTCAACTTGTATGTTTATGGCACCCAACTGCCCATTGCAGTAATAATCGGACAACACAGAAACGACAAGTTAAGTATCCTGGAATGGGTACATGCTTCCTTGCCACGAAAAACAGTTACAGCGTTCTTTGACAGCTTGGGACAGATGCTGCTAAAAGCAAAACAAAGGACGATTCAAATGACAGGGCACTTGCCTCAAGCAATTCACCTCCGCCTCACTGACTGCTCGGCGGAAAACGTGACGGAAGCCATGCAGCAGTCAGTCACTTTCGCCTTGGCAGTGACGGACATTCCTATCGATCCGCATTTACCTGCCGATCCCCTTTTCTCAACGAATTTGCCGCTGCAGTGGCGCCCGTTGCGATCGGATCAACCGATACCTGATGCTAAGACTTTGTTTGCAGACGCCAGTGCTAAAACACAAACGTACGGCTATGCATGGGAAGAAAAGGGAGTTTGGAAAACCAGTGTGCATACTGCTCGTGGATCCGCTCAACAACTAGAGCTTCTGGCCACACTAAAAGTATTCAAAGATTACCCTAACGAACCTGTCAACGTGGTAGTGGATTCGTTATACGTTCACGGCATTTTGCTGAAGTTATCCTTTGCTCTGCTGCATTTTCACACAGATAGTAAAATCAGCGCTGCCCTTTTAACCTTGCAACAATGTATCGTGCTTCGATCTCACCCATACTGGACTACTCATATGCGCAGTCACCAATCCCTACCCGGCCCGTTTGCTGCAGGAAACAGCGTGATCGACACCAAAGTAAGCCAAGTCTACACCTGTCAACTACCTATTCAATCTCACCAATTTTTTCATCAATCAGCAAAAACACTATCAAAGCAATTCAACATTCCCTTAGCGACCGCTCGAGGAATCGTTGCCTCTTGTCCGGATTGTGCCCGGCTTCCTCCTTTGCAGCCGCAAGGGACCAACCCGCGAGGAACGCAAGCCCTGCAGCTTTGGCAAACTGACGTTACCGAGCTTCCTGCATTAGGAAGAATGAAGTTTTTACACGTTTCCGTTGACACGCATTCACACGCTGTTTGGTGTACCCCCGCCACGTCCACTGCAGCGAAGGCTGCCATTCAGCACTGGCTTCAAGCCTTCGCGGTTTTAGGAAAACCCGATGCAATTAAAACTGACAATGCCCCTGCGTATCATGCAAAATCCGTAGCCCAAGTTATGAGTCAATGGGGGATAAAACATATCTTCGGGGTCCCGTACAACTCTACCGGGCAAGCGATTATTGAACGAACACATCAAGATGTCAAAAAATATATTTCCCTCTTTTTAAAAGAAAAGGGGGAGATAGGCATGCTTGGGGCAGTAGCTAAAGCCATGTATGTCTTAAACTGGGTAAATGTAAGACCAATTTTGCAAAATAAGCAACCTATTTATTTTCACTTTAGTAAAACAAGCAATGAATTCTCTGAGGAGGTGCTAGTAGAATGTTACGACCCGCGAAAAAATGCATGGGGCGGGCCGTGTCAATTAATAACATGGGGAAGAGGGTATGCTTGTGTTTCAACAGGAGATGGATCGCGGTGGGTTCCTGCAAAATGGGTTCGTCCACACCTGTCTCCTCTTCCTTGTGAGCCTTCCGACCCTGCCGGGGAGCCGAGCGATCGAGACGCAGCACCTCCGGATGGGGAAGCAGAACCTGTGGGCGACGCTAGCAGAGCGACTGAACCAGACACACGTCTGCCTGGCGATGACAGCAGCCGGAAATCCGTTTCAATCCTGCATGATTGGAGTGCCTATGACCCCACAGGAATTACTGACTGAGTTGCAATCTTACGTAGACCCTTCTCTGGTGTCTTCGGAATGTAAGGTTTCAAAGAATACTCGATGTGCATGCATCTGTGACAATATTTCAAAAGAAATGCTATGGCCATTTCATAGAGCCACCTGCTTCCTGGGTAGTATAATTAGCGCCCTAAATCAAACTCCACAAGATCCCCCAGAGGAAATTGACCTGCTGTGGTCAGTTCCCCCCTGGGATAAAACAGAACGTCACCCAGTTTAAGGGCTGCTCCGCCACTGCGTGGCCGATGGATTTTGTAAATGGCACCGGCATGATAGCCTTCGAGGGTACTGCTTACTACCAGAGCATAACCCCAGGTAGACCCACCTGGGAGCAGTATACCAACGTTACAGGGAGCAATTTATGGCATGCTGCCATTCATACCCGGCCGGCATTCATCAACCTAAAACTCCTCGCTCCCCGAGCGCTGCCCCCTGGGGTGTTTTTGATTTGTGAAAACCGTGCATTCACTGGGATCCCCTGGCGGCCTGTCGGGGGTCCGTGTTACATTGGTAAACTTGTGTTTTTGAACCTAGACACTGTAAACATGACTGTCGTGCAGGACCTCATCAAAAGGAGAGTTAGGCGCGATATTGCCTTGCCTGCTGATTGTAATGACAAGGTAGAACTTAGTAGCACCACTGCTATTGTCTTTGCGTCTTGGCTCATGCCTGGAGTTCAAGCGGGGATAAATGCAGATCAGATACGCCGGCTGGCGTGCTGGGCTCGAAATCAAATGAACATAACTGCTAGCATTCTTGCAGATATAGCCATGGATGTCAGGGGGGTGCACCGCGCAGTTTTACAGAACAGGGCTGCTATAGATTATTTGCTTGCGATTCATAATCACGGATGTGACGAACTGGAGGGTCTGTGTTGTTTTAATCTTTCCGATCACTCAGATTCCGTTGTCAGTAAGCTCAAAAAGCTGACGCAAAACTTGCAAAAAATCCGGATCCAGACCGACCCCGTGGCAGACTGGTTCCACTCATTGGGATCGCCAGCCTGGTTACTACATCTACTTCAACCAATACTGCTGATCGTGGTCATGTGCATTTTAATGTGTTTATTTGGTCCTTGCTGTTTTCAATGTGTTCAGAATGTTGCTTTTAGAACTTCCGAGCAGATCTTTAAAAGAAAAGGGAGAGATGTAGTAGAGAGAATGATTCTCGCTAAGGACTCTGGGATCGGGACAAGGTGAGCCAGAGCGAGATGCCGCTGTGACCGGCTGACCCCTTGCAACACAGCAGAAAGCCGCCACAACCGGCTGATCCCTTGCAACACAGAGCGAGAAGATCGGAAAATTAAACATCCTGCGCAACGCGGAACAAGAAGATCGGCATCAAAGCATTCTTGCGCTAACAAGGAGACGCGATAGCGAAAAGCCGGCGAAACCGCTTGTTAAGCTTGTTGACCTAGTAACCCATTAACCTAGATACGCGTATTTGCTTTCGCTAAGCCGGTTTACCTTGGTTAACCTTAAGCCTGTCAAAGCGCGGAAAGGCTTGTTTGCCGATACTTCCTGAGCTAATCAATGCAGCCTTCTGGTGGGTTAATTAATGAACGAATGCCTTGGGAAACTGGACCTAACAAGGGAAGAAGATTGCAGAAGCCGCGAGACCGTTTAAGCTTGTTTGCCGGCTTTCCGCTCGTTAAAGCTCAATAGACTAGTTAAGCTTGTTTGTAAGGTGTTAATTGAAACTTTCCGAGTTAACGATGAATGACATGTGCTGTATAAACAGAGTTAACGATGAATGACATGTGCTGTATAAACGGAAAAAGGATTGAGAAAGCGCTGATACGGCAGGAAGCGCTAGATACATACGATAATAAAAGTCAACAAAAATCATTAAGCTTGTCAGTAAGATCATCAAGCATTGTTTATTGTAATCTGCCAAAGTTATTGATTGATGACATTTACAATGTAACCCTGAGGTATAAGTATGGCTTGGATACAACAATAAAATAGAACTTTATTATTGATCATATTGGTCTGTGTGAGTTCTCCCTCGCTTCGGTTTACGGCAGCATCTTGTGCTTTTGGTTCCTCCCCTCCCCAGACCCAGGAGAGAGAACAGCCTTACCCAGAGAGGCCACAATCCCATCATGCTCCAGCTTGACGTCCCTGGACTGAGCCTGTTGGCCTGGATCCAGCACAGTCCCCTCCTCCTCCTCGAAATGCACAGTTACTTCCTCAAGGGACATCCGGCCCTGGCAGATGAGCCCAAGTCAGTCCTGCCGCTTTTCCACTACACAACCCCACGCAGAAGGCCCAGGTTCAGTCCTTGGCAGTGTCTCCAGGTGGGGCTCGGAAGATCCCCCAGAAACCCTGGAGAGCCACATCCAGTCAGTGCAGAGAGCACCAGCCTAGACGGACCAAGGGCAAAGAGGAGGAGGACAGAGCAGAAGAGTAAATGTGGAGGAGAGAAGGTGATGCTCTGGTCCTCAGAGCCTGCTGGCAACCAGGAGTCTCAGCAGGTATGCCCAGGGCGCACCTTCCAGCCCAACACACCCCACTGATGAGTTATAAACCTGACAGTGACAGTCAAAGAAGAGCATCTTGTGCTCCTGGTTCCTCCCCTCCCCAAACCAGGGCCCACGTGTATTGGAAAAGGCAGGAGCTACCCCAAGGAGATAGGGAATGGTATCAGCAATGGCCCCTTGTCCCAGATAAGCCACGGATTACAGGGTTAACCCCCAAGGTCTGTGCAAACCTCGGGAACACAGCTGCAGGCTGATGAGCTCTCCTGCTAGGAAGGGAGGTTAGCACAGGTGCAGATGGGTGTGGCTGATGAATTAAAGCCTGCCCACTGATTGGCTGGCCTCAGTCTAAAGCTGGAGGCAGGAGCTGGAGAGAAGGACCTGGGAAGGTGTTGGATGAGGGAGCTGGATACCCTGGGTAGGTGCTGGAGGAGGGCACCAGGTAGGTGCTGGACTGACGGAGTGCTGGCTGGACTGCCTGCCTGAAGGACGGACTGAGGAACTGGCTGAAGGACTAGATAAGGTAGGGTTGTTTGGGGAGACTATTTTTGGGAATTGTTGTATGGCTGCCACGCCCCTGGAGCCACCCAGTGGAGGAGGCAGTTGTGGCTTTACTTGGGCAAGCTGACTGCCTACTGTGTGGTGGTGGGGTTTGTGGGTGCTAGACTTAGTTCGACGCTAAGCCAGTGATGAGGGCAGTCTGGAGGAGGCTGGCCAGCCGGTGATCCCAAGCAAAGCTGCTGGAAGAGAGGAGGCCCAGTGGGTGAGTGAACCCCCTCCCTCTTGCCCATCTCTGAGGCTGCTCTGGAGGGGAAACTAGTTAGCCTAGTGTGGGCATTAGGGCCCTTGGGGTGGCCCAGCAGGGAATTTGGCAGAACAGCATGTTCCAGCCCCACACGCCCCACTGATGTGCTACAATCCTGACAGTGACAGTCACAGAAGAGCTTCTCGTGCTTTTGGTTCCTCCCCTCCCCAGACCCAGGAGAGAGAACATCCTTACCCAGAGAGGTCTCAATCCCATCATGTTCCAGCTTGACGTCCCTGGACTGAGCCTGCTGGCCTGGATCCAGCAGAGTCCCCTCCTCCTCCTCCTCCTTGAAATGCACAATCACGTCCTCAAGGGACATCAGGCCCTGGAAGGAGAAAAACGTCTTGCTGCAGAAATAGTGTCCCACGTTCTTAACCCAACCTCTGCCTCACCCTCAGTCTGCAAAGAGAAATTAAGGGGGGAGCAGGTGGGAATCGTCCTGCAGCATTTTTGGCAGACCAGACCAGCTGGTTCCCTGCAGTCCTTTGTTCTCTCCTTTTCCCCCCTCAGGGGAGAGGCTGACCCTCCAGGAAGCATCTAGGTCTGAAGGAGAACATCAGGCAGGTAACGGGAACGGCCAACTCCAGTGTTCAGTCTCAGAGCCCCGAGTTCTGACATGCACTCGCTCTTGCAGGCATTCCCGGGTTGTGTCATTGGCTTCCTTCGGGCGCAATCCTGACCCCTTTTTCAGCACTGACGTAGCTGTGCCAGTGGGGCAAGTGCTGCCTCCTGCATTTGGGGGGCAATCATGGAGGCCTCCTCAAGGTAAGCAGATGTCTCCCCCTCCTCTCGGAGCTGCATGGCCCTTGCTCTGGGGCTGAGAGGCTGGCTAGGATTGCGCCCCGAGCACTCCAGGGAAGGCCCACCTGGATCCGGAGGGGAGTCCACGTTCCCTGGGCCTGGTCTGGCCGAGAACCACGTGCTGCAATCCGCTGCCTGCGGCCCTGTGAGAACCTCAGCCTGGCTTCAGTCCCCTCCGCCGGCCGACACACCTGCACCAGCCCCCTGCGAGGCCCGTCTAGCACCCCCCAAACCCCCCTGGCCCAGAACTGGGACCCTGCAGCTGGGCCACGGAGCTCCGCGGGCAGAGGAGAGGGCGGAGGCTCCCTGGGGGAACGTGACCCTGTTCCTGAGGGGGGGGGCTGGGTGCGGGTTCGTCCTGGGCGGCTGGGGAGGAAAGCCTCTCGGGGCCCCAGCAGGAGAGGTCAAAGGGCCCCCTGAGGCAGGGGGAAAGGAGGGAGGAATTCTGTATTCCAAGGAGCCTCTGATAACATGCAAGGACAGTTCAATGGAAGAGGACCAGTCACCAGGCTTTACTGGGTTTACTGGTTACTGGGCCAGCAGTCCAACCCCTGGAGGTCTGTGGATCTCACACACACGCTTCTGAGGGGGCAGATTTGAGATATGGCAGCACCACAAAGACAGGCGAGAAAGACGGAGGCACCAAGGCAGTTTCTCACACGTTGCCCTGAGGATCTTCCCCTTACCTGAGCAGGCTGCAGAGCTACCGATTCTGCTCCATGCACAGGAGGAGAGCCTCTGGATCGTGGCCCCGATGCCATTCCGCTGCCTGTGAGGGAGACAAACACGACGGCCTCTTCATGCCTGTTTGAACTCCCCCCCCCTTGCACAAGAGACTCTTGAGGCTCTCCTCCCATTTGCTCCCCAGCTCTGGCTCTGGCCCAGAAGTGCCCCAATGGGCTGAGCCCCACACAGCTTGATTCACTGTCTTCCTCTCCTCCCTCTGCTCTTGGGGCCAATGCCCTCCCCTCTCGGCCTGCCCAGTCTCCTTCCCCTCCTGCAGGGAAACTGCTGGCCAAACAGGCTTCTTTCCAGGCCCTCCAAAGGGAATCTCCTTCCTCGGGATATTCCTCCCTGTCTCTGTTCAGCCCTCCTCCTTGTCCTGCATCGAGCCCCGTCTTCAGTCCTGTTAACTAGCAGCATGCCAGGCAGGGGCCTCTCCCTTTCCAGGTGATGACCTGGGGGAAGGTGAAAGCTTATGGGGGAAGGGCCCCAATTGGGACTTTCTGGGGGTGGAGGAGGGATGGACGGGGTCCTTTGCCCTGCTCAGTCCCTTCATCTGAAAAGACCAACTCGGAGGACCCCTCAGTCCTTCTAGCTCAGACAGGGATGCAGGAACGACACTTTCCCACTGCAAAGTCCTTCTTTCTTACAAGGATTTTCCCGCCTGTCTGAGGGCGAAAGGAGGCTTGGAAGAGGTCTCAGCAGTAAAGGGCAATATTAACTCATTCCTGTGGTTAAAATGAAATCCACTAAAATTGTCTGTGGGGAGAGTCAGAACGGATAAAAGGAAATACCAGCGGGTAATTAATCTGTGGAACTCCTTGCCACAGGAGAGGGTGATGGCATCTCACCGAGGGACGTTTAAAAGGGGCTTGGGTAGATTTCCAGAGGAAATGTCTACTGCAGGCTACAGGCCATGATGGGTGGTGCAACCGCTTGTCCCAGCTCCTGCCAACCCAGCAGTTTGAAAGCACATGAAATTACAAGTAGATAAATAGGCTCCACTTCGGTGGGAAGGTAACAGCGGCGTTCTGTGCGCTACCGTGTATAGTCATGCCGGCCACATGACCTCAGAAGCTTGTACTGGAACAAACGCGGCTCCACCAAGGAGGTTAACATTCTTGGGCTCTACAGGCTTAGAAATGGAGATGAGCAGCGCCCCCTGCAGTCGGTCACAGCAAGACCATTCGGTCCTGGGGAAACCTTTACCTCCCCTCCACAGGCCAGGTGCAGGGGAGGGGCCAGGAGATGCAGGTGTCTCTTGAGTGCTCCACGAGGCATCGGGTGGGACACCCTGAGATGCAGGACGCTGGCCGGGAGGGGCCCCCTTTGGCCTGACCCAGCACAGGGGCTCTGCCGAGGGTCCCAGAATACCACTGAAGGCCAACAGACCCCTTTCACTGCATTCCGAAAGCAGCCGAACAGCAGCTGCCCCAGAGCAGATCCCAGCGGAGGATGCAAAGGGGAGGCGGAGGATTCAGTCACGCTCCCTGCACTGGCTGGGCTGCGAGCGGGGCTTCCCTCCCCCCTGGTGGCTCCTCTCCCCCACTTTCCCCCAGCGGCAGCCCCGGACTCTCCCGTCCTTCCCCGCAGCCGAGTCGGACTCACCGCCAGTCCCAGGAGGGGCCGCTGACCTCGCGCACGTGGGAGGGGAAGACCGAGGAAGGGGCGGGGGGCACAGGAAGTGGCTTCCCCACTTCACCCCCCCATTTGCCCCTCTAGGAATTGGCAACGCCGCTTTAAGATCAGGACAATAACCTCCTTGGATCAGGAACGTCTCGTGAAAGCCGAGTCTTTCCGGAGCCCCCCCCCCCGCTCCCAGGCCGCCCTGGAGTCGCACCTGCCCCCCTTTTGCTCCCCCCGTCCCGAAGAGCGATCCTGCCGCGCCTCACTCGGGCTCCCAGGCAAGGGAAGGCGCGAGCCCGGGGGAAGGAGGCTGCAGAGACCCCCCACCAAGCAGCGCAGCTCCTGCTGGGAACCCCCCTAAGATCCCCCGAAAAGGGCTTGCGAGCTGCAGGGCGGGGGGAGGAAGCGCCATGCCGCCCTCCCCATTTTTGCCTCTCCCCCAGGACAGAAGGGGATGTCCTGGGGGGACGTGAGAGCTCAAGGCGGGGGAAGAAGAGCCCGGATTTGCGCATGCTGGAGATGGAGCAGGAATCGGGGCAGAATCCCCAAAGCGGATCCCAGCGGAGGCTGCAAAGCGGGGCGGAGGATTTCCTCACTCTCCCTGCACTGGCTGGGCTGCGATCGGGGCTTCCCTCCCCCCTGGGGGCTCCTCACCCCCCCTTGCTTCCCTCCCCCCTGGGGGCTCCTCTCTCCCACCCCTTCCCACTCTCCTTCCCCCCCGTCGGACTCACCGCAAGACCCAGGAGGGGCTGCTGACCTCGCGCAGGTGGGTGGGGGAGACCTTGGGGGAGACAGAGGAAGCGACTTCCCCATTCACTCCCCCCCCCCGCCTTTCTAGGACTTTGCAGGCGCCGCTTTTAACCCTCGGCGAACCTCTCCAAAAGGCTTAGATGGCTGGAGTTGCCATGACGTCACATTCTTGAAGCCATGGACCTGGACCGAACAATATGGCTGACTCAGGGCTGACTCAGATAATCGCCGCGAACCTCCTTCGCCGCGAACGACGAGGATTGCCGCCGGAGGGGCTCTCTCGCTCGCACGGCGCGCGTGTGAAAGTTAATTTCAACGTCTTTAAGCATGCCTGCGTGTTCTGCATACGGGTGTGCGAATCGCTGAACGAAAAATGGGACTCAATTTCTGCGGAAAGATTCATGTATTCACATTACATCGGTTCAATAAAACTCCCGTTCAGTGAGTACTGAACATTAACAGAATTTGTTTTTTTTTTGGGGGGGGGTGAGTGTAGAAGTTCAAAAAAATACTCTTAATAGTCTAGAAGTAAAAAAGAATTACTCTCATATTGACAACTACCTGTGTTATGAAGAGATTTTAATGAAATTTTCCTACATATTTATCTAATTTTTGCCCACCCTCCCCTTTTTTTCTTTCCTTCCCGTTCACACTTTATTTCTGCTTGTGTAGATTTCAAAAAATAAGCCTGTCAAAACAGTGCAATCTGAGTTTAAATACGACAGCAAGTGGCATTTCGTCCGGTATGTTCAGTAATATAATTACGTGGAATTAATCCTTGGAATTGCATATTAACTCATAATAAGGTTACCAATGATGTTTCTACACGATCACACGTTGTTATTTTGGTAAGTTTTTACTTCAGGAGTAAACTATTAAGTCCTAAACATCATGCGAAAACCAATCTGAAATGCTTGGAATCAGCATTGTTTTGAGTATAATGACATCGCCGCTAAGCCCGTCCCCTGGCTTCACTTCGTTCCTATTCAAATAACAAGCAGGGCTGGGCCCTGGCCCAGATGATGCCTCCCCAAGAATGTTAGATACACTGGATGAGCCATGACGTCACAGACTTGAAGCCATGGGTATATCTCAGATCATTGCCGCGAAGGAAAAATACTCTTAATAGTTTAGAAGTAAAAAAGAATTACTTTCATATTGACAACTGCTTGTGTTATACATTGAGATTTTAATGTAATTTCCCAATATATTTATCTAATTTTTGCCCACCCTCCCCCTTTTTTTCTTTCCTTCCTGTTCACACTTTATTTCTGCTTGTGTAGATTTAAATAGTCTGTCAAAATAGTGCACTCTGAGTTAAAATAGATAGCATTTCGTCCAGTATGTTCAGTAATATAATTATGAGGAATTTAACCTTGTAATTACATATTAAATCATAATAAGGTTACCAATAATGTTTCTACACGATCACATGTTTTTATTTTCGTAAGTTTTTATTTCAGGAGTAAACTATTCAGTCCTAAACAGTACCAGAAAAGAAATCTGAAATGCTTGGAATAAGGATTGTTTTGAGAGTAACAACATGGCTGCTGTGCCCGCCCCTGGCTTCAGTCGGCGGCTATTAATTGTACGGGGATGTCATCTCCAGTCATTTAACCTCCATGGTGCGGAGCAAGTGGAAGTAGCAAACTGCGCAGTGGCTTCCGCCTGGAGGCTGAGGCCAGCCCCACGATGGCTACCTGGAACCCCCAAATGCAGGGGTCCTATCTCCATATGTGCGGGGGAGCAATAGCAGGGGAGGGCTGCTTGTGGGGCGCATTTTCACTGCAGGTTTCCCAAGTGGGGGTGTTATACGCGGTGCCAAGTTTGGTGATATTCCTATTGGTCCATTTCCATTCTAAAAATTATGGTAAGTCTATGTCTATGGGGTGGGTGGGGAGGGGAGTTCATTCCGTGGCTGCTGGCTTTGTTGGCTCTGATGAAAATGGGGGGGGGCTAGAGAGGGGTTTGACATATGCCTGGTTGGGGGGGGGAGTTCATTCCGTGGCTGCTGGCTGTGTTGGCTCTGATGAAAATGGGGGGGGGGGTGGCAACAGGGTGCAGGCATCCTGTTGTCTTGTGTGCTCCCTGAAGCATCTGGTGGGCCACTGTGAGATCCAGGAAGCTGGACTAGATGGGCATTGGGCCTGATCCTGCAGGGCTCTTCTCATGGTCTGAGGCACATGGGGCTTCCAAGTCATGATTTGGCCACCTGTTATAGGCCTTGCCTGTTCTTAAAAGCTGTTGCTGCTGCTTCTCGTTTTCTTAATTGCGATGGCCGTCTCCTACTCATGAGCAATAATCCAGTGGACAAAACAGGTTCCCCATATCACAAGGGACATCATTTCCACCTTCCTCCTACGGTTTTCTTCCACCCAGGCCCACCTTATGAAAGCCCTTTGGCCACTGACAGGACCTTTTGTCAAATATGACTCCCATATTCCCGTCTCAAGCTGACACAGGAAACACCCTAATGGAAGCGTAAAGCCATCAATGCAGCCATTATCTTTAATGCCATTATCATTGCAACTACTTTAAAAATATTCATTTCTTACAGGCATGACTATGGTTTATATAACTGAAACACCTTCTGTGAATGTTCTGATGTGAAGGGAGGCCCCCAGTCAGATTGAAACGCTTTCCTCACTCACCACTAATATAATGGAGTGATGGGATTTTTCTCATGTGTGGATTCTATGGTGCAAATTCAGGCTTGTGCTACGACTGAAGCTCTTTCCACACTCAAAGCATGTATATGGTTTCTCCCCTGTGTGGGTTCTATTATGTGAAGTCAGCTGTGAGCTCACACTGAAGCTCTTTCCGCACTCCAAGCATTGATATGGTTTCTGCCCTGTGTGGGTTCTTTGATGCAC
>JAJKFI010040258.1:0-10362 GCA_029204185.1 Lerista edwardsae
GCATTGATATGGCTTCTCCCCTGTGTGGGTTCTTTGATGCACAGTCAGGATTGAGCTGTCACTGAAGCTTCTTCCACATTCCAAGCACTGATATGGTTTCTCCCCTGTGTGGGTTCTTTGATGCCTAGTCATGCTTGAGCTTTGACTGAAGCTCTTTCCGCACTCCAAGCATTTATATGTTTTCTTCCCTGTGTGTGTTCTTTGATGTATTCTGAGACTGGATTTGCTGCGATGGTTCTTTGCAGATTGACAATAGGCTTCCTTCCCCTTTCCAGATTCCTTTTCTGGATCATCCAGGAAGACACTGAAATCCCCACCCTGACGAGCATCAGCTTCACTTGACACTTTCTCTCTCTGGTTTCCCTCCTGCCTCTTTGGTCTGTCTTGATGCCCAGCTCTCTCCCTTGCGTGGCTCCTTTCACGGGAACCGACACGTGTGCTTGTCCTGAAGCTCTTCCTCCACTCTGAGCACTGAAGTGATTCTTTTCCTTTCTGGATTTTCCTCTCTTTGTCAAAACTGGCTGTTTCCTCACTCAAAGGACGTGTCCCTCCTTTTTGAGGATCCTCCTCAATTGGGATTCTCTGGAGAGAAACGACGAGTTTCGTCGTCCAGAAGTGTGCTGGGATTTCACAGAGGGGATAACTCTGGCGAACAAGAGGTTCCGTCCTCCAGGCAGCTGCTGGGCTTCCCTCCGGCCTCCCTGATCCGTCCTGGTCTCCAAGAGCCTCTTCCTTTGGGTCAGGCACGATCCTTTCTGGCGACAGCACTTGTGGCTCCTCCTGGCCACCGCGTTCTTGTCCGTGGCTTCCTGGAACAGGGGGAGCATCCTGAGTCGCTGTGGAAACAGAGAGATGGAAGCTCTGATCTGAGGCCAGGGCAGTGCTGGTGGGCTGTGAGCTGCCCCAGCAATGGCGGCCCAAATCTTCTCCCTCTATCACAACACCAGAACCAGGGGACAGATGAACTGCTGTGATCTGCACTGACTTCCCAGAGGAAAGGGGGGGGAAATGCTTCCCTGCTGCAGACCTGAGCCCAAGTCAGTCCTGCCGTTTTTCCACTACACAACCCCATGCAGAAGGCCCCAGGTTCAGTCCTTGGCAGAGTCTCCAGGTGGGGCTCGGAAGATCCCCCAGAAACTCTGGAGACCCACATCCAGTCAGGGCAGAGAGCACCAGCCTAGACAGACCAAGAGCCTGACTGCCAAGGCAGCTTCCATGCTCAGCCCTGCGCAGTCTCCGGATTCTACCTGCGAGCTGGTCGTGGACATGACTGGAGTGCAGCTGGGATCCTGCGCCTTGGAAAGCTGCACAGCAGGCAGTGGAGGACCAGGCACTGGCCCACTCGTGAGGCCAACTGAGACCCTCGCCTCAGGCAGCAGTGAGTGGGGGGGGGCACCTTATCTGCCCACTGGCCTGCATTGCCCCTCCTCCCACCTCCTGACTTGGGCAAGGAAGAGGAGGACAGAGCGGAAGAGGAAATGCGGAGGAGAGAAAGTGATGCTCTGGTCCTCAGAGCCTGCCGGCAGTTTCAGACTACGCGGCTCAGCCCAACTGCTGTTGTGGGTTGCAGAAGATGAGGCCAGAATCCCAGGTGTGCTTTGCTGACTCCTCCTGACAAGGCCAAGTGGCCCCACCAGAGGGGAGTTTCCAGTGTGCTGAAGGGTCCCCCCTTTCGCCACAGAGCCCTTTGGGTCCCACAGGCCCAGCACACTCTGGCCCAGAGCGATGGCTGTGTTGAGCAGCACTGTGCATCATGGGGTTACCTGCCCATTCTTCTTCCTGCTTGAGGTCCTGGGGAAGTGCCCACTCCCCTTCTTCCAGCTGGGAAACGGAGGCAGGTTTGGGAAATTCCTCTGAGAGGAAACAAGGAGAGGAGTTACTTGTGACTTTCAAATATCAGGGCTCTCCAAAACATCCAGCAAAGCTATGTGGCTCCTTGGATGGAATTAGGGGTAACTGAAGATTGTCTGGAATCCTGATCTGCTTCCTTTTAAAAAGAGAATCCCCCATGTGGTTAATCGGGTCAGGGCTCCAGCAGGACCCCCGTGCAGGAGACCAATCACTGCCCAGCCCCAAACTGGGGACCTCAGGCACAGGCGATGGGTGACCAGACCCCCTTCAGGCAAGCCTGACCAACCCCACACATTGCCCTATGAAGGACAGGCAGAGCGTGAAAAATTCCCCCAGCAGCAGCACCTCATTCCGGACACACCATCCATCAAAGGGCTCAGACGCTGGACGATGGGGAGGGAAAGTATTCCAAGACCCAGCCAGCCCCGTCAGTCCCAAGTGGCTCCTCTTGCAGGCCGGGCATCTCCCAAAATGGGACTCTGCACTTCTCCCAACTGATTATCTAGACATTCACATCCTGTAGCTCGATCCTCAAGGAACATCCGTCAGGCCAAGCTCAGCTCCGCAACCGGGAGGCACAGCAGGCATGCCCAGGGCGCACCTTCCAGCCCCACACACCCCACTGATGTGCTACAATCCTGACAGTGACAGTCAAAGAAGAGCATCTCGTGCTTTTGGTTCCTTCCCTGACCCGGGAGAGAGAACATCCTTACCCAGAGAGGCCACAATCCCATCATGCTCCAGCTTGATGTCCCTGGACTGAGACTGTTGGCCTGGATCCAGCAGAGTCCCCTCCTCCTCCTCCTCGAAATGCACAGTCACGTCCTCAAGGGACATCAGGCCCTGGAAGGACAAAACCATCTTGTTGCAGAAATAATGCCCCACCTCCTTAACCCAACCTCTGCCTCCCTCTCAGTCTGCAAAGAGAAATTAAGGGAGGAGCAGCTGGGAATCCGCATAGTCAAAGCGATGGTTTTCCCAGTAGCAATGTATGGCTGTGAGAGCTGGACCATAAGAAAGGCAGAGCACCGAAGAATAGATGCTTTTGAATTCTGGTGTTGGAGAAGACTCTTGAGAGTCCCCTGGACTGCAAGGAGATCCAATCGGTCAATCCTCCAGGAAGTCAAGCCTGATTGGTCCCTGGAAGGACAAATCCTGAAGCTGAAGCTCAAGTACTTTGGCCACCTCATGAGAAGAGAGGACTCTTTAGAAAAGACCCTCATGCTGGGAAAGATGGAAGGCAGAAGGAGAAGGAGGCGGCAGAGGATGAGATGGTTAGATAGTGTCACCGAAGCAATGAACATGAAACTGGGCGAACTCAGGAAGCTAGTGGAGGACAGGGAGGCCTGGCGTGCTGTGGTCCATGGGGTCGCGAAGAGTTGGACACGACTTAGTGACTGAACAACAAGCTGGGAATCGTCCTGCAGCATTTTTGGCAGAGCAGACCAGCTGGTTCCCTGCAGTCCTTTGTTCTCTCCTTTTCCCCCCTCAGGGGAGAGGCTGACCCTCCAGGAAGCATCTAGACCTGAAGGACAACATCAGGCAGGCAACGGGAACAGCCAACTCCAGGGTTCAGTCTCAGAGCCCCGAGTTCTGACATGCACACGCTCTTGCAGGCCTTCCTGGGCTTTGTCACTGGCTTCCTTGGGGCGCAATCCTGACCCATTTTCCAGCACTGACATAGCTGGGCCAATGGGGCAGGTGCTGCCTCCTGCGCTTGGGGGGCAGTCACGGAGGCCTCCTCAAGGGAAGCAGATGTCTCCCCCTCGCCTCGGAGCTGCACGGCCCTTGCTCTGGGGCGGAGAAGCTGGTTAGGATTGCGCCCCGAGCACTCAAGGGAAGGCCCACCTGGCTCCGGAGGGGAGTCCATGTTCCCTGGGCCTGGTCTTGCCGAGAACCACGTGCTACAATCCGCTGCCTGCGGCCCTGTGAGAACCTCAGCCTGGCTTCAGGCACCTCCGCTGGCCGACACACCTGCACCAGCCCCCTGCGAGGCCTGTCCAGCCCCTCCCAAACCACCCTGGCCCAGAACTGTGACCCTTACTGAGTTCTTACTGAGATCCTGACCAGCAACCCTCACTGGTGGTCTCATTCTCTGGCTAACCTCTTCACTCTGGTTAACCGCTCTGGTATCTTTCCTGACTCCTGGCTAACTTCTATCCTGATTCCAATCCTCAAAAAAGGTGATCCCTCCCTCCCCAGCAACTATTGTCCGATCAGCCTTTTAACTTATATTGGAAAACTTTACTCCAAATTTCTTCTTTCCAAACTTTCTGCATGGGCTTCCTCTATCAACCTACCAGGGAAAGAACAAATAGGCTCCTCCAATTCATGCCAGATCCATCTCCCAAATTCCAATACACTATCTGACAGGTTTCAAATTAATAGGGGCGTCCATCAAGGTTGTATATTAGCCCCCTTACTGTTTAATTTGTTTCTAGCTGATCTACCCCCTTTCTTGTCTAATGCTGCCCACTCCTCCCCCTCCTTAAATGGCTCCCCTCTCTCAGTTCTTCTTTATGCGGACGATGCAGTCCTGCTGTCCCTCACTAAAGCCGGCTTGCGCCTCCTTCTAGCCAAATTCCAAGATTACTGTTCCACCAATGATTTATGTATTAATTCTACCAAAACCAAAATTGTTGTCTTTTCTAAATCTAGCCCATTGTCCACCTGGACAATTGGTACACAAACCTACCAGCAAGTGCCAACATTCAAATACCTTGGGCTCACATTTCATTACAGATTATATTGGTCATTACATAAAAAAATCGGTTATTTCTTCATCAACCTCTCAACTCAATGCAATCTCAAAATTCCATCATTCTTCCGGCAATCAATTCGTTCCAGCAGCATTGCATATTTTTCAGTCTAAACTTCTATCCCACCTTCTCTATGGGGCACCCATCTGGATAGAGGCCGTCAACTATGACCTCGATTCTATTGCAGCTGTCTTTTTTAGGAAGATTCTAGGTGTCCCCAACATGATCCGCCTTTCCACCTTGGTACTTGAATTGGGGACCCACCTTCCTTCCACCATTGCCTGGGCCATCACCTTCAAATCATCGAACTGGCTCAAACTGGTTGAATCCAAACTCCTTTCCCTAGGATTAAACCTAGAATCCCTCACTGACACTGGAATACAACAGGCGCACTCCTTGATCAAATCCAAACTTTGGCAACTCGAGTACAAGACTCTATCAGCTGACCTGAACCCTACCTGTTCTCCCCTCTTCTTTAGTCTTCCTCCCTCCTTAGGACGCCCCTCTAACTATTTCTCTCTATTAATCAATCCTGGTCAGAGAAGAGCTTTCATGTTGGCCCGCCTGAATATTTTTCCTTCTGCGGTCCATGTAGGCCGTTTTTCCAATATCCCCCATGCCAGTAGGTTTTGTTTTTTCTGTCACTTGGTGCCGGACACCTTGAACCATATTTTATTTCATTGCCCGGCTCACTTCTCCCTTCGTCAGTTATTCCTTGAACCGTGGCTCTCTCTTTTTCCCAATTCCCTTTCCGTGTTCCTGAGTGATCATTGTCCTTCTATCACATCTGCCGTTGCAGGATATCTATTGGAAATTTCCATTCTAACCCATAATTTATTATTTTGCTTGTTGTTTCGAGTTCATTCCTCTATTACTTTGCTCTATTTACCCTGATCAGTGTTATAATTGTATTTATGTTGTGAAGTTTATTTATATGCCAATAAAGGTTTCCAAACACACACACAACTGGGACCCTGCAGCTGGGCCACGGAGCTCCACGGGCAGAGGAGAGGGCAGAGGCTCCCTGGGGGAACGTGACCCTGGTCCTGGGGGGGGGGTGCTGGGTGCGGGTTCGTCCTGGGCGGCTGGGGAGGAAAGCCTCTCGGGACCCCAGCAGGAGTGGTCAAAGGGCCCCCTGAGGCAGTGGGGAAGGAGGGGGGAATTCTGCACTCCAAGGAGCCTCTGATGACATGCAAGGACAGTCCAATGGAAGAGGACCAGTCACGAGGCTTTACTGGGTTTACTGGCCACTTGGCCAGCAGTCCAACCCCTGGAGGTCTGTGGATCTCACACACGCGCTTCTGAGGGGGCAGATGTGATATCTGGCAGCACCACAAATTATTATATTATGCACAAATTATTATTATATGCACATTTGCACACTTTAAAGACCTGCAAGAAAGAAGGAGGCACAAAGGCAGTTTAACATAAGAACATAAGAAGAGCCCTGCTGGATCAGGCCAAAGGCCCATCTAGTCCAGCTTCCTGTATCTCACAGCGGCCCACCAGGTGCCCCAGGGAGGCATGAAACAACAAGATGCTTGCATCCTGTTGCCACTCCCTTGCACCCGGTACCAGTAGCCCACCACCTTAGTAAGGTGCCTATAGCCCATGATGCCTATAGCCCACGATGGACCTTTCCTCCAGAAATCTGTCCAATCCCCTCTTAAAGGCATCAAGACCAGATGCCATCACCACCTCCTGTGGCAAGGAGTTCCACAGATTAACTACCCGGTGGGTAAAAAAGTACTTCCTTTTATCTGTTTTAACTCTCCCAACCCTCAGTTTTAGTGGATGCCCCCTGGTTCTGGTGTTTTGAGAGAGGGAAAAGAACATCCCTCTATCGACTTTATCCCTTCCATGCATAATTTTGTATGTCTCAATCATGTCCCCCCTCAGGCGCCTTTTTTCTAGACTGAAGAGCCCCAAACGCTGCAGTCTTTCTTCATAAGGGAGGTGACCCAGCCCCGTAATCATTTTAGTTGCTCTCTTCTTCACCTTTTCCAACTCCACTATGTCCTTTTTGAGATGTGGCGACCAGAACTGGACACAGTATTCCAGGTGTGGCCTTACCATCGATTTGTACAATGGCAGGATAATATTGGCTGTTTTATTCTCAACCCCTTTTTTTAATTACCCCAAGCATGGAATTGGCCTTCTTAATTGCTGATGCACACTGGGTCGATACCTTCATTGAATTGTCCACCAGCACCCCGAGATCTCTCTCCTGAATTGTCACAGACAGCTCAGAACCCATTAGCCTATAGGTAAAGTTTTGGTTTTTTGCCCCAACGTGCATCACTTTACATTTGTCTATGTTGTAACTCATCTGCCATTTGGCTGCCCATTCCCCCAACTTGGAGAGATCCTTCTGGAGCTCTTCACAATCCTTTCTGGTTTTTACCACCCGGAAAAGTTTTGTGTCATCCGCAAACTTGGCCACCTCGCTGCTTATCCCTGTCTCCAGGTCATTGATGAACAAGTTGAAAAGCACGGGTCCCAAGACAGATCCCTGGGGCACTCCACTTTTCACCTCTCTCCATTCTGAAAGTTGCCCATTGACCCCCACTCTCTGTTTCCTGGCCCTCAACCAATTCTGGATCCATAAGAGGACCTGCCCTCTTACTCCCTGACTGTGAAGTTTCTTCAGCAGTCTTTGGTGGGGGACCGTGTCAAATGCCTTCTGAAAATCCAGGTATATGATATCCACAGGTTCTCCCACATCCACGTGCCTATTGACACCCATTGCCCTGAGGATCTACCCCTTACCTGAGCAGGCTGCAGAGCTACTGATCCTGTTCCATGCAGAGGAGGAGACCGTCTGGATCGTGGCCCCGATGCCATTCCGCTGCCTGTGAGGGAGACAACCATGATGACCTCTTCATACCTTCATACCTCTTCCCCCCCCCCCCGCGCAATTTGAGACTCTCCTCCCATTTGCTCCACAGCTCTGGCCCAGAAGTGCCCCAATGGGGTGAGCCCCACACATCTTGATTCACTGTCTTCTCCCTTCTGCTGTTGGTGCCAATGCCCTCCCCTCGGCCTGCCCAGTCTCCTTCCCCTCCTGCAGGGAAACTGCTGGCCAAACAGGCTTCTGCAAGCCCTTTCCAGGCCCCCCAAAACCCCCCCTTCCTCAGGACATTCCTCTCTGTCTCGGTTCTGTCCTCCTCCTTGTCCTCCATCAAGCTCAGTCCTCAGTCTTGCTAACTGGCAGCATGCCAGGCAGGGGTCTTTTCCATGCCAGGGGATGGCCTGGGGGAATGTGAGAGCTGACGGGGGAAGAGCCCGACATTGGCACTGCTGGGGGTGGAGGAGGGCTGGACGGGGGGCTGCCCACTCCCTTCCTCTGAAAAGACAAACTCTGGGGACCCCTCTGGCCCTTCTAGCTCAGACAGGGATGCAGGAATGACACTTTCCCACTGCAAAGTCCACCTGTCTTTCCTAAGGTGTTTTTACACCTGTCTGTGGGCGACAGGAGGCTTGGAAGAGGTCTCAGCAGCAAAAGGCAACATGAACTCAGTCCTGTGGTTTAGAAATGAAACACCAAAATGAAAAACACTAAAATTGAGTGTTGGGAGAGTGAGAATGGATGAAATGACGTACTTTTTGAACCCAGCAGGTGATTAATCTGTGCTCCAGGAGGTGGTGATGGGGCTTTTAGAAGGGGATTGGTCAGATCTCCGGAGGCAAAGTCCATCGCTGGCTACAGGCCAGGCTACCTCAGGGTGCCGGGTGCAAGGGAGTAGCAAGCGGATGCAGGCATCTAGTTGTCTCCTGGGCTCCCTGAGGCCTCTGGTGGGCCACTGGGAGATACGGGAAGCTGGACCAGGTGGGCCCCCTTTGGCCTGATGCCGCAGGGCTGGGTTTTATGTTCTTACGTTCTCTGCGCATGGAAGGGAAGCCCCCACGGCCTCAGCTCTGGGGAGGGGCCTGGGAGGGATTCTGCTCAGAGACAGCAGGGTGCGGTTCAAGGTTCTCCGGCCTCTGGGCCCCCTGGAGCCCCCCACTCGGTCTGCACGGCTGCCCACAGCAGTTCCTCAGAGGGGCTGCCAACTGGGGAGAAGGGGCAGCTGTTCCTGTCTCCACCGTGGGGGGGGGGGGAAGGAGGTTCCTGTTGCTTCCGCAGATGCCCCAAAGCACGGAGAGCAGCGACCCCTGCCATGCCCTTGCGCCCCATGCTTCTGGCTCCAGCTGACGCCGCTTCCGCGGGCAGCCCCCCCCCCCGGCCTTGGCACGGCAGTCCCCGCAGCCGATCCGCTGCTCCGATCCACGCGAGAGAGAGAGAGACCCGCGTGCCAGTGACCCACCCGCCCGCCGGCCTCCGGGCATTGCCGAGATATGGGGGGGAGGGGACCTCTGGCACCCACCGACAGGGAGGAAGGAGATGCGCGAGCGACGCCTCGACACCGCCCCGCGAGGCGCACCCGCACCCCGTCTCCGCCGCTGACAGCCCCCCTCGGCTCCGACTGCCAAGGACCGGAAGCCGCCTCTTGGGCGTCCCCGAACTAGTCTGCAACGCGGGGGGGGGGACGGACACGCGCAGGCAGGCAGGAAGCCTCCGATCCTGGGCCAGGCCAGCAGCTCTGGGGGGCAGCAGCCCTGCTGGGGAGGCTGAGCTGGGGGGGTCGCTGCAGGCAGCGCGGGCCACGTGTTCCGCCGCCCCGCGGGGCTCCCCCTGCCTCTCGCCCGCTGCCCCCCCTCGGGAATGAAAGGGGGGCAGAGGACGGTGCGCTCCCCCTCCCCGCAGCCAGACCCCTCCCCGTGCCAGGGGGGCTGCCGAGCCGGATCCTGAGCCGCCCCCCGAAGCCTTACCGGACGCTGCTGCTGCTGCTTTAGCCGGGCCGGGCAGAAGCGGCTTCCGGAGTCCCTGACGACGCGCTTCCCGAACACGCCCCGCCTCCTCCCTCGCAAGGAGCCGGAGGGGGGGGGAGGGGCTCCCGCTGCCTGGGCGGTCTGTGGGGAGGGAGCTTCATAAGAACATAAGAACATAAGAAGAGCCCTGCTGCATCAGGCCAACGTTTCTTTTGCATTGCAAGCCACGGGGGGAATTTGTTCCTCTGGTGATGAAAAGGGAGTGGGCAGCCAGGGGGCTCCGGAGCTCCTGCCTGAGGCCACCATCTCAGACGTGCGCCCTCCTCCCTGACTCCCAGAGTGGTCCAAACGTGCTTGGCAGTGGCACCCAGTGGTGTCATCCAAATGATTTAGAAACCGGTACTCACTTTTGATTGGCACTTGTCCAAATGCCAAACAAATAATGATTTAGGCCAGCTCAACTTCTAGAAACCGGTACTCGCGTAGTGGTGCGTAGTGGGTGCATGACATCACTGGTGGCACCTTGTGCCGACCCAATTTTGCGGGCCTCGCTCTGCCAGCCCAACTCCAGGTGAGGACGGCGCCCTCCGTCGTGGGAGTGTCGTCCAACTGGCCACTCGTTTTTTGCTGGTTACTGATTTGTTGGACGATCTTTATTGTCACATATTAAAATGAGTAATAAACCCCATAGATGTCCCGGCATTGAGGTTGTACAGGTGATACTGTGACTTGCAGGGTCTGACACCGAAGGAGGCCCATCGTGGGGGGGGGGGCAGCTTTTTAAAGTCCAGTTTCTCAGCGTGAACCGGCTCACCTCCATCCAAGCCCCTGTTGAGACCCTCAAAGACCTCCAAGATCAATTTCTCCCCGATAGCCGGTCTGTTCCTCCAGCGCAGAGTCAGTCCCTGGGTGGAAATGCTGAGTCAGACTTCCTTAGTTT
>JAJKFI010040259.1:0-14242 GCA_029204185.1 Lerista edwardsae
CGTATTAGAGAGCAGTCCCAGAGATGTGCGATGTGGGTGTTTGAGCAATTGCCGCAGATGGGCACGATCAGCCCTCCATACACTAAGATCGTGCAAGGGGAACAGGAGTCATTCATGCAGTTTGTGGATCGAATAAAAGAGGCAGTCGATAAAGCTCCCAACATGCAGCCAGAGCTCCGAGCCACCATGGTAAAAGAATTGGCTATGCAAAATGCGAACCCTACGTGCAAACGTCTTTTGGCTCAATTGCCCATGGGGGCAACCCTTGTTGAAATGATTGAGGCTTGCGCACGGGAACGCTTGGTGTGGGAGGAACAAAAAGCGCAAATTCACAGTGTTGCACTAGCCGCCGCGTTAAAGCAAATGGTGCCGGCAGGGCAGAATAATCAAAATAAAGGGCCAGTGTGCTACGGATGCCACCAGACCGGCCATTTTCGCCGCGATTGCCCCAACCGAGCGGCTCAAAGTAATCAAGGAGCACGGTGGGCACCCGATCCCCAGGGAAAAGCGAGATTCCAAGGGAATTGCAACAGATGCGGCAGGTTCGGTCACCGGGCGACAGAATGCCGATCCAAGTTCCACAAGGATGGCTCCCCGCTGCCGGGAAACCAGCAGAGCCGCGGGGGGAGCGCGGACAACAAATACTCCTCCAACCAACCATCAGCCAACCAAATGCATCCCGTAGCTGCCCCCACAGTCTCCGTGCCGCTACAAGCGGGTCCGTGGAATTGGCAGCAGCCAGCGCAATTACCTTAACCACCCCCGATGTGACATGCGTGCCCACCGGCATGTGTGTGGGGGAAAGTCTCTTTGCTTTATTAATAGGACGATCTTCAGCAACCAAGCGAGCACTCATGGTCATCCCCGAGTGCATTGATGCGGATTTCCGGGGAGAAATCAAAGTCATGGTGCGAACGTGGGCGCCCCCCGTTGAGATCGCCGCCGGTGACAAGATCGCCCAGCTGATCCTGTTCCGACAGCCTGCGCCGATGACCCCAGCTGCGCCCCGGCAAAGAGATTCTCGCTCCACGAACGCACAAGCGGTGACCATCGCCTTTGCTACACCCATGACAGAGGAGCGCCCGCTCAGGGAGGTCACGATCGAGGGACCCAGCGGGATCCAGATCAGGGTGCTTGCGATGCTGGATTCTGGCGCGGACGCCTCAGTTGTCCCCCTACAAGCCTGGCCCGCAGAATGGCCAATGGAACCGGCAGCCGCTGTAACGGGAATAGGAGGCTCAACGAATCATCAAGGGACATTCCAAGCAGCCTGCCGGCTCGCGATTTCGGACAACGAAGGACACATCGCACAAATCACTCCTTACATACTAAACACACATCTATGGCTATTGGGACGGGACGTTCTTTCGCAATGGGGAGCAATGATTGTCACCCCACCTTTTCAGCAGCGGTCACTGACAGTACCTCCGCGCCCACATTACAACTAACTTGGACTACATCGGAGCCTGTTTGGGTGAGCCAGTGGCCGCTACCAGCGGAGAAACTTCAACACTTGAAAGAGCTTGTTCAGGAACAGTTGGATCAAGGGCACATTCGTCCTTCCACCAGCCCTTATAATACTCCTGTATTTGTTATTAAGAAGAAATCGGGGCGATGGCGTTTACTACAGGACCTGAGAGCTGTTAATCGAATTATGCAACCTTTTGGGGCGCTGCAGCCAGGGATGCCATCCCCGAACATGCTCCCGAAAGGCTGGGACTTGGTTGTTATAGATCTTAAGGACTGTTTTTTCACAATCCCCCTCCACGAAGCGGATTACAAATATTTCGCTTTCTCCGTGCCTGAAATTAACCTGAGGGGACCCATGCAAAGGTTCGAGTGGGTCGTCCTCCCACAGGGCATGAAGAACTCGCCCTCCATATGTCAATGGTATGTGGATAAGGCGTTGGCGGATTGGAGAAAGCGGCACCCCCAGACGTTGGTTTATCATTTCATGGATGACATTTTATGCTGCGACCCAATAGAAGTCACAACGAAAATGCTGCAAGAACTGCAGACACAGCTGACCCGCTTTGGACTTCGTATTGCACCTGAAAAGGTCCAACGAACTGCACCCTGGAATTACTTAGGACTGAAAATTTTCCCGGAGATCGTAGCCCCGCAAAAAACAAAGATACGCACGGAATGCCTGACAACGATAAACAACCTCCAGCAGGTCCTGGGAGATATTCAGTGGCTTCGCCCGCGAGCAAACATCACTACACAGGAGTTGCAGCCACTGTATTTACTCTTGCAGGGAGCTAAAGCAATCACGGACCCTTGTGAACTAACCGCTGAGGCAATGGAAGCCTTAAGGGCAATAGAAGACAAGATCGCGCACGCATCTTCACAAAGACTTGACATTACCCTTCCTGTCAACTTGTATGTTTATGGCACCCAACTGCCCATTGCAGTAATAATCGGACAACACAGAAACGACAAGTTAAGTATCCTGGAATGGGTACATGCTTCCTTGCCACGAAAAACAGTTACAGCGTTCTTTGACAGCTTGGGACAGATGCTGCTAAAAGCAAAACAAAGGACGATTCAAATGACAGGGCACTTGCCTCAAGCAATTCACCTCCGCCTCACTGACTGCTCGGCGGAAAACGTGACGGAAGCCATGCAGCAGTCAGTCACTTTCGCCTTGGCAGTGACGGACATTCCTATCGATCCGCATTTACCTGCCGATCCCCTTTTCTCAACGAATTTGCCGCTGCAGTGGCGCCCGTTGCGATCGGATCAACCGATACCTGATGCTAAGACTTTGTTTGCAGACGCCAGTGCTAAAACACAAACGTACGGCTATGCATGGGAAGAAAAGGGAGTTTGGAAAACCAGTGTGCATACTGCTCGTGGATCCGCTCAACAACTAGAGCTTCTGGCCACACTAAAAGTATTCAAAGATTACCCTAACGAACCTGTCAACGTGGTAGTGGATTCGTTATACGTTCACGGCATTTTGCTGAAGTTATCCTTTGCTCTGCTGCATTTTCACACAGATAGTAAAATCAGCGCTGCCCTTTTAACCTTGCAACAATGTATCGTGCTTCGATCTCACCCATACTGGACTACTCATATGCGCAGTCACCAATCCCTACCCGGCCCGTTTGCTGCAGGAAACAGCGTGATCGACACCAAAGTAAGCCAAGTCTACACCTGTCAACTACCTATTCAATCTCACCAATTTTTTCATCAATCAGCAAAAACACTATCAAAGCAATTCAACATTCCCTTAGCGACCGCTCGAGGAATCGTTGCCTCTTGTCCGGATTGTGCCCGGCTTCCTCCTTTGCAGCCGCAAGGGACCAACCCGCGAGGAACGCAAGCCCTGCAGCTTTGGCAAACTGACGTTACCGAGCTTCCTGCATTAGGAAGAATGAAGTTTTTACACGTTTCCGTTGACACGCATTCACACGCTGTTTGGTGTACCCCCGCCACGTCCACTGCAGCGAAGGCTGCCATTCAGCACTGGCTTCAAGCCTTCGCGGTTTTAGGAAAACCCGATGCAATTAAAACTGACAATGCCCCTGCGTATCATGCAAAATCCGTAGCCCAAGTTATGAGTCAATGGGGGATAAAACATATCTTCGGGGTCCCGTACAACTCTACCGGGCAAGCGATTATTGAACGAACACATCAAGATGTCAAAAAATATATTTCCCTCTTTTTAAAAGAAAAGGGGGAGATAGGCATGCTTGGGGCAGTAGCTAAAGCCATGTATGTCTTAAACTGGGTAAATGTAAGACCAATTTTGCAAAATAAGCAACCTATTTATTTTCACTTTAGTAAAACAAGCAATGAATTCTCTGAGGAGGTGCTAGTAGAATGTTACGACCCGCGAAAAAATGCATGGGGCGGGCCGTGTCAATTAATAACATGGGGAAGAGGGTATGCTTGTGTTTCAACAGGAGATGGATCGCGGTGGGTTCCTGCAAAATGGGTTCGTCCACACCTGTCTCCTCTTCCTTGTGAGCCTTCCGACCCTGCCGGGGAGCCGAGCGATCGAGACGCAGCACCTCCGGATGGGGAAGCAGAACCTGTGGGCGACGCTAGCAGAGCGACTGAACCAGACACACGTCTGCCTGGCGATGACAGCAGCCGGAAATCCGTTTCAATCCTGCATGATTGGAGTGCCTATGACCCCACAGGAATTACTGACTGAGTTGCAATCTTACGTAGACCCTTCTCTGGTGTCTTCGGAATGTAAGGTTTCAAAGAATACTCGATGTGCATGCATCTGTGACAATATTTCAAAAGAAATGCTATGGCCATTTCATAGAGCCACCTGCTTCCTGGGTAGTATAATTAGCGCCCTAAATCAAACTCCACAAGATCCCCCAGAGGAAATTGACCTGCTGTGGTCAGTTCCCCCTGGGATAAAACAGAACGTCACCCAGTTTAAGGGCTGCTCCGCCACTGCGTGGCCGATGGATTTTGTAAATGGCACCGGCATGATAGCCTTCGAGGGTACTGCTTACTACCAGAGCATAACCCCAGGTAGACCCACCTGGGAGCAGTATACCAACGTTACAGGGAGCAATTTATGGCATGCTGCCATTCATACCCGGCCGGCATTCATCAACCTAAAACTCCTCGCTCCCCGAGCGCTGCCCCCTGGGGTGTTTTTGATTTGTGAAAACCGTGCATTCACTGGGATCCCCTGGCGGCCTGTCGGGGGTCCGTGTTACATTGGTAAACTTGTGTTTTTGAACCTAGACACTGTAAACATGACTGTCGTGCAGGACCTCATCAAAAGGAGAGTTAGGCGCGATATTGCCTTGCCTGCTGATTGTAATGACAAGGTAGAACTTAGTAGCACCACTGCTATTGTCTTTGCGTCTTGGCTCATGCCTGGAGTTCAAGCGGGGATAAATGCAGATCAGATACGCCGGCTGGCGTGCTGGGCTCGAAATCAAATGAACATAACTGCTAGCATTCTTGCAGATATAGCCATGGATGTCAGGGGGGTGCACCGCGCAGTTTTACAGAACAGGGCTGCTATAGATTATTTGCTTGCGATTCATAATCACGGATGTGACGAACTGGAGGGTCTGTGTTGTTTTAATCTTTCCGATCACTCAGATTCCGTTGTCAGTAAGCTCAAAAAGCTGACGCAAAACTTGCAAAAAATCCGGATCCAGACCGACCCCGTGGCAGACTGGTTCCACTCATTGGGATCGCCAGCCTGGTTACTACATCTACTTCAACCAATACTGCTGATCGTGGTCATGTGCATTTTAATGTGTTTATTTGGTCCTTGCTGTTTTCAATGTGTTCAGAATGTTGCTTTTAGAACTTCCGAGCAGATCTTTAAAAGAAAAGGGAGAGATGTAGTAGAGAGAATGATTCTCGCTAAGGACTCTGGGATCGGGACAAGGTGAGCCAGAGCGAGATGCCGCTGTGACCGGCTGACCCCTTGCAACACAGCAGAAAGCCGCCACAACCGGCTGATCCCTTGCAACACAGAGCGAGAAGATCGGAAAATTAAACATCCTGCGCAACGCGGAACAAGAAGATCGGCATCAAAGCATTCTTGCGCTAACAAGGAGACGCGATAGCGAAAAGCCGGCGAAACCGCTTGTTAAGCTTGTTGACCTAGTAACCCATTAACCTAGATACGCGTATTTGCTTTCGCTAAGCCGGTTTACCTTGGTTAACCTTAAGCCTGTCAAAGCGCGGAAAGGCTTGTTTGCCGATACTTCCTGAGCTAATCAATGCAGCCTTCTGGTGGGTTAATTAATGAACGAATGCCTTGGGAAACTGGACCTAACAAGGGAAGAAGATTGCAGAAGCCGCGAGACCGTTTAAGCTTGTTTGCCGGCTTTCCGCTCGTTAAAGCTCAATAGACTAGTTAAGCTTGTTTGTAAGGTGTTAATTGAAACTTTCCGAGTTAACGATGAATGACATGTGCTGTATAAACAGAGTTAACGATGAATGACATGTGCTGTATAAACGGAAAAAGGATTGAGAAAGCGCTGATACGGCAGGAAGCGCTAGATACATACGATAATAAAAGTCAACAAAAATCATTAAGCTTGTCAGTAAGATCATCAAGCATTGTTTATTGTAATCTGCCAAAGTTATTGATTGATGACATTTACAATGTAACCCTGAGGTATAAGTATGGCTTGGATACAACAATAAAATAGAACTTTATTATTGATCATATTGGTCTGTGTGAGTTCTCCCTCGCTTCGGTTTACGGCAGCATCTTGTGCTTTTGGTTCCTCCCCTCCCCAGACCCAGGAGAGAGAACAGCCTTACCCAGAGAGGCCACAATCCCATCATGCTCCAGCTTGACGTCCCTGGACTGAGCCTGTTGGCCTGGATCCAGCACAGTCCCCTCCTCCTCCTCGAAATGCACAGTTACTTCCTCAAGGGACATCCGGCCCTGGCAGATGAGCCCAAGTCAGTCCTGCCGCTTTTCCACTACACAACCCCACGCAGAAGGCCCAGGTTCAGTCCTTGGCAGTGTCTCCAGGTGGGGCTCGGAAGATCCCCCAGAAACCCTGGAGAGCCACATCCAGTCAGTGCAGAGAGCACCAGCCTAGACGGACCAAGGGCAAAGAGGAGGAGGACAGAGCAGAAGAGTAAATGTGGAGGAGAGAAGGTGATGCTCTGGTCCTCAGAGCCTGCTGGCAACCAGGAGTCTCAGCAGGTATGCCCAGGGCGCACCTTCCAGCCCAACACACCCCACTGATGAGTTATAAACCTGACAGTGACAGTCAAAGAAGAGCATCTTGTGCTCCTGGTTCCTCCCCTCCCCAAACCAGGGCCCACGTGTATTGGAAAAGGCAGGAGCTACCCCAAGGAGATAGGGAATGGTATCAGCAATGGCCCCTTGTCCCAGATAAGCCACGGATTACAGGGTTAACCCCCAAGGTCTGTGCAAACCTCGGGAACACAGCTGCAGGCTGATGAGCTCTCCTGCTAGGAAGGGAGGTTAGCACAGGTGCAGATGGGTGTGGCTGATGAATTAAAGCCTGCCCACTGATTGGCTGGCCTCAGTCTAAAGCTGGAGGCAGGAGCTGGAGAGAAGGACCTGGGAAGGTGTTGGATGAGGGAGCTGGATACCCTGGGTAGGTGCTGGAGGAGGGCACCAGGTAGGTGCTGGACTGACGGAGTGCTGGCTGGACTGCCTGCCTGAAGGACGGACTGAGGAACTGGCTGAAGGACTAGATAAGGTAGGGTTGTTTGGGGAGACTATTTTTGGGAATTGTTGTATGGCTGCCACGCCCCTGGAGCCACCCAGTGGAGGAGGCAGTTGTGGCTTTACTTGGGCAAGCTGACTGCCTACTGTGTGGTGGTGGGGTTTGTGGGTGCTAGACTTAGTTCGACGCTAAGCCAGTGATGAGGGCAGTCTGGAGGAGGCTGGCCAGCCGGTGATCCCAAGCAAAGCTGCTGGAAGAGAGGAGGCCCAGTGGGTGAGTGAACCCCCTCCCTCTTGCCCATCTCTGAGGCTGCTCTGGAGGGGAAACTAGTTAGCCTAGTGTGGGCATTAGGGCCCTTGGGGTGGCCCAGCAGGGAATTTGGCAGAACAGCATGTTCCAGCCCCACACGCCCCACTGATGTGCTACAATCCTGACAGTGACAGTCACAGAAGAGCTTCTCGTGCTTTTGGTTCCTCCCCTCCCCAGACCCAGGAGAGAGAACATCCTTACCCAGAGAGGTCTCAATCCCATCATGTTCCAGCTTGACGTCCCTGGACTGAGCCTGCTGGCCTGGATCCAGCAGAGTCCCCTCCTCCTCCTCCTCCTTGAAATGCACAATCACGTCCTCAAGGGACATCAGGCCCTGGAAGGAGAAAAACGTCTTGCTGCAGAAATAGTGTCCCACGTTCTTAACCCAACCTCTGCCTCACCCTCAGTCTGCAAAGAGAAATTAAGGGGGGAGCAGGTGGGAATCGTCCTGCAGCATTTTTGGCAGACCAGACCAGCTGGTTCCCTGCAGTCCTTTGTTCTCTCCTTTTCCCCCCTCAGGGGAGAGGCTGACCCTCCAGGAAGCATCTAGGTCTGAAGGAGAACATCAGGCAGGTAACGGGAACGGCCAACTCCAGTGTTCAGTCTCAGAGCCCCGAGTTCTGACATGCACTCGCTCTTGCAGGCATTCCCGGGTTGTGTCATTGGCTTCCTTCGGGCGCAATCCTGACCCCTTTTTCAGCACTGACGTAGCTGTGCCAGTGGGGCAAGTGCTGCCTCCTGCATTTGGGGGGCAATCATGGAGGCCTCCTCAAGGTAAGCAGATGTCTCCCCCTCCTCTCGGAGCTGCATGGCCCTTGCTCTGGGGCTGAGAGGCTGGCTAGGATTGCGCCCCGAGCACTCCAGGGAAGGCCCACCTGGATCCGGAGGGGAGTCCACGTTCCCTGGGCCTGGTCTGGCCGAGAACCACGTGCTGCAATCCGCTGCCTGCGGCCCTGTGAGAACCTCAGCCTGGCTTCAGTCCCCTCCGCCGGCCGACACACCTGCACCAGCCCCCTGCGAGGCCCGTCTAGCACCCCCCAAACCCCCCTGGCCCAGAACTGGGACCCTGCAGCTGGGCCACGGAGCTCCGCGGGCAGAGGAGAGGGCGGAGGCTCCCTGGGGGAACGTGACCCTGTTCCTGAGGGGGGGGCTGGGTGCGGGTTCGTCCTGGGCGGCTGGGGAGGAAAGCCTCTCGGGGCCCCAGCAGGAGAGGTCAAAGGGCCCCCTGAGGCAGGGGGAAAGGAGGGAGGAATTCTGTATTCCAAGGAGCCTCTGATAACATGCAAGGACAGTTCAATGGAAGAGGACCAGTCACCAGGCTTTACTGGGTTTACTGGTTACTGGGCCAGCAGTCCAACCCCTGGAGGTCTGTGGATCTCACACACACGCTTCTGAGGGGGCAGATTTGAGATATGGCAGCACCACAAAGACAGGCGAGAAAGACGGAGGCACCAAGGCAGTTTCTCACACGTTGCCCTGAGGATCTTCCCCTTACCTGAGCAGGCTGCAGAGCTACCGATTCTGCTCCATGCACAGGAGGAGAGCCTCTGGATCGTGGCCCCGATGCCATTCCGCTGCCTGTGAGGGAGACAAACACGACGGCCTCTTCATGCCTGTTTGAACTCCCCCCCCTTGCACAAGAGACTCTTGAGGCTCTCCTCCCATTTGCTCCCCAGCTCTGGCTCTGGCCCAGAAGTGCCCCAATGGGCTGAGCCCCACACAGCTTGATTCACTGTCTTCCTCTCCTCCCTCTGCTCTTGGGGCCAATGCCCTCCCCTCTCGGCCTGCCCAGTCTCCTTCCCCTCCTGCAGGGAAACTGCTGGCCAAACAGGCTTCTTTCCAGGCCCTCCAAAGGGAATCTCCTTCCTCGGGATATTCCTCCCTGTCTCTGTTCAGCCCTCCTCCTTGTCCTGCATCGAGCCCCGTCTTCAGTCCTGTTAACTAGCAGCATGCCAGGCAGGGGCCTCTCCCTTTCCAGGTGATGACCTGGGGGAAGGTGAAAGCTTATGGGGGAAGGGCCCCAATTGGGACTTTCTGGGGGTGGAGGAGGGATGGACGGGGTCCTTTGCCCTGCTCAGTCCCTTCATCTGAAAAGACCAACTCGGAGGACCCCTCAGTCCTTCTAGCTCAGACAGGGATGCAGGAACGACACTTTCCCACTGCAAAGTCCTTCTTTCTTACAAGGATTTTCCCGCCTGTCTGAGGGCGAAAGGAGGCTTGGAAGAGGTCTCAGCAGTAAAGGGCAATATTAACTCATTCCTGTGGTTAAAATGAAATCCACTAAAATTGTCTGTGGGGAGAGTCAGAACGGATAAAAGGAAATACCAGCGGGTAATTAATCTGTGGAACTCCTTGCCACAGGAGAGGGTGATGGCATCTCACCGAGGGACGTTTAAAAGGGGCTTGGGTAGATTTCCAGAGGAAATGTCTACTGCAGGCTACAGGCCATGATGGGTGGTGCAACCGCTTGTCCCAGCTCCTGCCAACCCAGCAGTTTGAAAGCACATGAAATTACAAGTAGATAAATAGGCTCCACTTCGGTGGGAAGGTAACAGCGGCGTTCTGTGCGCTACCGTGTATAGTCATGCCGGCCACATGACCTCAGAAGCTTGTACTGGAACAAACGCGGCTCCACCAAGGAGGTTAACATTCTTGGGCTCTACAGGCTTAGAAATGGAGATGAGCAGCGCCCCCTGCAGTCGGTCACAGCAAGACCATTCGGTCCTGGGGAAACCTTTACCTCCCCTCCACAGGCCAGGTGCAGGGGAGGGGCCAGGAGATGCAGGTGTCTCTTGAGTGCTCCACGAGGCATCGGGTGGGACACCCTGAGATGCAGGACGCTGGCCGGGAGGGGCCCCCTTTGGCCTGACCCAGCACAGGGGCTCTGCCGAGGGTCCCAGAATACCACTGAAGGCCAACAGACCCCTTTCACTGCATTCCGAAAGCAGCCGAACAGCAGCTGCCCCAGAGCAGATCCCAGCGGAGGATGCAAAGGGGAGGCGGAGGATTCAGTCACGCTCCCTGCACTGGCTGGGCTGCGAGCGGGGCTTCCCTCCCCCCTGGTGGCTCCTCTCCCCCACTTTCCCCCAGCGGCAGCCCCGGACTCTCCCGTCCTTCCCCGCAGCCGAGTCGGACTCACCGCCAGTCCCAGGAGGGGCCGCTGACCTCGCGCACGTGGGAGGGGAAGACCGAGGAAGGGGCGGGGGGCACAGGAAGTGGCTTCCCCACTTCACCCCCCCATTTGCCCCTCTAGGAATTGGCAACGCCGCTTTAAGATCAGGACAATAACCTCCTTGGATCAGGAACGTCTCGTGAAAGCCGAGTCTTTCCGGAGCCCCCCCCCCCGCTCCCAGGCCGCCCTGGAGTCGCACCTGCCCCCCTTTTGCTCCCCCCGTCCCGAAGAGCGATCCTGCCGCGCCTCACTCGGGCTCCCAGGCAAGGGAAGGCGCGAGCCCGGGGGAAGGAGGCTGCAGAGACCCCCCACCAAGCAGCGCAGCTCCTGCTGGGAACCCCCCTAAGATCCCCCGAAAAGGGCTTGCGAGCTGCAGGGCGGGGGGAGGAAGCGCCATGCCGCCCTCCCCATTTTTGCCTCTCCCCCAGGACAGAAGGGGATGTCCTGGGGGGACGTGAGAGCTCAAGGCGGGGGAAGAAGAGCCCGGATTTGCGCATGCTGGAGATGGAGCAGGAATCGGGGCAGAATCCCCAAAGCGGATCCCAGCGGAGGCTGCAAAGCGGGGCGGAGGATTTCCTCACTCTCCCTGCACTGGCTGGGCTGCGATCGGGGCTTCCCTCCCCCCTGGGGGCTCCTCACCCCCCCTTGCTTCCCTCCCCCCTGGGGGCTCCTCTCTCCCACCCCTTCCCACTCTCCTTCCCCCCCGTCGGACTCACCGCAAGACCCAGGAGGGGCTGCTGACCTCGCGCAGGTGGGTGGGGGAGACCTTGGGGGAGACAGAGGAAGCGACTTCCCCATTCACTCCCCCCCCCCGCCTTTCTAGGACTTTGCAGGCGCCGCTTTTAACCCTCGGCGAACCTCTCCAAAAGGCTTAGATGGCTGGAGTTGCCATGACGTCACATTCTTGAAGCCATGGACCTGGACCGAACAATATGGCTGACTCAGGGCTGACTCAGATAATCGCCGCGAACCTCCTTCGCCGCGAACGACGAGGATTGCCGCCGGAGGGGCTCTCTCGCTCGCACGGCGCGCGTGTGAAAGTTAATTTCAACGTCTTTAAGCATGCCTGCGTGTTCTGCATACGGGTGTGCGAATCGCTGAACGAAAAATGGGACTCAATTTCTGCGGAAAGATTCATGTATTCACATTACATCGGTTCAATAAAACTCCCGTTCAGTGAGTACTGAACATTAACAGAATTTGTTTTTTTTTTGGGGGGGGGTGAGTGTAGAAGTTCAAAAAAATACTCTTAATAGTCTAGAAGTAAAAAAGAATTACTCTCATATTGACAACTACCTGTGTTATGAAGAGATTTTAATGAAATTTTCCTACATATTTATCTAATTTTTGCCCACCCTCCCCTTTTTTTCTTTCCTTCCCGTTCACACTTTATTTCTGCTTGTGTAGATTTCAAAAAATAAGCCTGTCAAAACAGTGCAATCTGAGTTTAAATACGACAGCAAGTGGCATTTCGTCCGGTATGTTCAGTAATATAATTACGTGGAATTAATCCTTGGAATTGCATATTAACTCATAATAAGGTTACCAATGATGTTTCTACACGATCACACGTTGTTATTTTGGTAAGTTTTTACTTCAGGAGTAAACTATTAAGTCCTAAACATCATGCGAAAACCAATCTGAAATGCTTGGAATCAGCATTGTTTTGAGTATAATGACATCGCCGCTAAGCCCGTCCCCTGGCTTCACTTCGTTCCTATTCAAATAACAAGCAGGGCTGGGCCCTGGCCCAGATGATGCCTCCCCAAGAATGTTAGATACACTGGATGAGCCATGACGTCACAGACTTGAAGCCATGGGTATATCTCAGATCATTGCCGCGAAGGAAAAATACTCTTAATAGTTTAGAAGTAAAAAAGAATTACTTTCATATTGACAACTGCTTGTGTTATACATTGAGATTTTAATGTAATTTCCCAATATATTTATCTAATTTTTGCCCACCCTCCCCCTTTTTTTCTTTCCTTCCTGTTCACACTTTATTTCTGCTTGTGTAGATTTAAATAGTCTGTCAAAATAGTGCACTCTGAGTTAAAATAGATAGCATTTCGTCCAGTATGTTCAGTAATATAATTATGAGGAATTTAACCTTGTAATTACATATTAAATCATAATAAGGTTACCAATAATGTTTCTACACGATCACATGTTTTTATTTTCGTAAGTTTTTATTTCAGGAGTAAACTATTCAGTCCTAAACAGTACCAGAAAAGAAATCTGAAATGCTTGGAATAAGGATTGTTTTGAGAGTAACAACATGGCTGCTGTGCCCGCCCCTGGCTTCAGTCGGCGGCTATTAATTGTACGGGGATGTCATCTCCAGTCATTTAACCTCCATGGTGCGGAGCAAGTGGAAGTAGCAAACTGCGCAGTGGCTTCCGCCTGGAGGCTGAGGCCAGCCCCACGATGGCTACCTGGAACCCCCAAATGCAGGGGTCCTATCTCCATATGTGCGGGGGAGCAATAGCAGGGGAGGGCTGCTTGTGGGGCGCATTTTCACTGCAGGTTTCCCAAGTGGGGGTGTTATACGCGGTGCCAAGTTTGGTGATATTCCTATTGGTCCATTTCCATTCTAAAAATTATGGTAAGTCTATGTCTATGGGGTGGGTGGGGAGGGGAGTTCATTCCGTGGCTGCTGGCTTTGTTGGCTCTGATGAAAATGGGGGGGGGCTAGAGAGGGGTTTGACATATGCCTGGTTGGGGGGGGGAGTTCATTCCGTGGCTGCTGGCTGTGTTGGCTCTGATGAAAATGGGGGGGGGGTGGCAACAGGGTGCAGGCATCCTGTTGTCTTGTGTGCTCCCTGAAGCATCTGGTGGGCCACTGTGAGATCCAGGAAGCTGGACTAGATGGGCATTGGGCCTGATCCTGCAGGGCTCTTCTCATGGTCTGAGGCACATGGGGCTTCCAAGTCATGATTTGGCCACCTGTTATAGGCCTTGCCTGTTCTTAAAAGCTGTTGCTGCTGCTTCTCGTTTTCTTAATTGCGATGGCCGTCTCCTACTCATGAGCAATAATCCAGTGGACAAAACAGGTTCCCCATATCACAAGGGACATCATTTCCACCTTCCTCCTACGGTTTTCTTCCACCCAGGCCCACCTTATGAAAGCCCTTTGGCCACTGACAGGACCTTTTGTCAAATATGACTCCCATATTCCCGTCTCAAGCTGACACAGGAAACACCCTAATGGAAGCGTAAAGCCATCAATGCAGCCATTATCTTTAATGCCATTATCATTGCAACTACTTTAAAAATATTCATTTCTTACAGGCATGACTATGGTTTATATAACTGAAACACCTTCTGTGAATGTTCTGATGTGAAGGGAGGCCCCCAGTCAGATTGAAACGCTTTCCTCACTCACCACTAATATAATGGAGTGATGGGATTTTTCTCATGTGTGGATTCTATGGTGCAAATTCAGGCTTGTGCTACGACTGAAGCTCTTTCCACACTCAAAGCATGTATATGGTTTCTCCCCTGTGTGGGTTCTATTATGTGAAGTCAGCTGTGAGCTCACACTGAAGCTCTTTCCGCACTCCAAGCATTGATATGGTTTCTGCCCTGTGTGGGTTCTTTGATGCAC
>JAJKFI010040260.1:0-12176 GCA_029204185.1 Lerista edwardsae
ACGCCAAGCATTGAAATGGTTTCTCCCCTGTGTGGGTTCTTTGATGCATAGTCAGTTGTCCATTTTGGCTAAAGGTCTTTCCACACTCCAAGCACTGAAATGGTTTCTCCCCTGTGTGGGCTTTTAGATGCACAGTCAGTTTTCCATTTTCGCTGAAGGTCTTTCCACACTCCAAGCATTGATAAGGTTTATCCCCTGTGTGGGTTATTTGATGAGAAGTCAGGTGTGAGCTCACACTGAAGCTCTTTCCACATGCAAAGCACTGATATGGTTTCTCCCCTGTGTGGGTTCTTTGATGCACAGTCAGGTGTGAGCTGGCACTGAAGCTCTTTCCACACTCCAAGCATTGATACGGTTTCTGCCCTGTGTGGGTTCTTTGATGCACAGTCAGGTGTGAGCTGTCACTGAAGCTTCTTCCACACTCCAAGCATTGATAGGGTTTCTCCCCTGTGTGGGTTCTTTGATGGGAAGTCAGGCTTAAGCTATAAGTGAACCTCCTCCCACACTCCAAGCATTGATACGGTTTCTCCCCTGTGTGGGTTCTTTGATGCACAGTCAGGTGTGAGCTGGCACTGAAGCTCTTTCCACACTCCAAGCATTGATACGGTTTCTCCCCTGTGTGGGTTCTTTGATGCTTAGACAGGCTTGAGCTGGCACAGAAGCTCTTTCCACACTCCAAGCATTGATACGGCTTCTCCCCTGTGTGGGTTCTTTGATGCACAGTCAGGCTTGAGCTGTCACTGAAGCTCTTTCCACACTCCAAGCATTGGTAAGGCTTCTCCCCTGTGTGGGTTCTTTGATGTACAGTCAGGTGTGAGCTCACACTGAAGCTCTTTCCACACTCCAAGCATTGATACGGTTTCTCCCCTGTGTGGGTTCTCTGATGCACAGTCAAGGCTGAGTTACAAATGAAGCTTCTTCCACATTCCAAGCATTGATATGGTTTCTTCCCTGTGTGTGTTCTTTGATGTGTTCTGAGATTGGATTTGCTGCTGGAGGTCTTTGCCATTTGAGCGCAGGCTTCCTTCCCCTTCCCAGATTCCTTTTCTGGATCATCCAGAAGGACACTGAAATCCCCACCCTGACGATCATCAGCTTCACTTGTCACTTTCTCTCTCTGCTTTCCGACCTGCGTCTTTGGTCTGTCTTGAGGCCCAGCTCTCTCCCTCGCGTGGCCCCTTTCATGGGAAGTGACACGTGTGCTTGTCCTGAAGCTCTTCCTCCACTCCGAGCACTGAAGTGGTTCCTTTCCTTTCTGGATTTTGCTCTCTTTGTCAAAACTGGCTGTTTCCTCACTCAAAGGACGCGTCTCCCTTCTCCCTCCTTTGTGAGGATCCTCCTGAATTGGGATTCTCTGGAGAGAAACGACGAGTTTCATCCTCCAGAAGTGTGCTGGGATTTCACGGAGGGGATAACTCTGGCGAACAAGAGGTTCCGTCCTCCAGGCAGCTGCTGGGCTTCCCTCCGGCCTCCCTGATCCGTCCTGGTCTCCAAGAGCCTCTTTCTTTGGGTCAGGCACGATCCTTTCTGGCGACAGCACTTGTGGCTCCTGCTGGCCACCGCGGTCTTGTCCGTGGCTTCCTGGAACAGGGGGAGCATCCTGAGTCGCTGTGCAAACAGAGAGATGGAAGCTCTGATCTGATGCCAGGGCAGTGCTGGGGTGCCTGTGTGGGGGGCAGAAATAAGATGCTTCCCCCCAAGCATGGTGGAGGATGAATCCCGACCCTCTTCCTGGGCCTGATCCATGTGCATGCAGCAATGCGCATTTGCACCAGTGATATGCACCTGCCTCACAACCTTCTGTGGCCTCTAGAACCCGTCTGGAGCTGGGAAATTGACAGGCTGCCCACACAACTGCTGTGGATCAGGAGTAGACAGGGGATGTTTTTCTCCCTCTCGCACAACACCAAAACCAAGGAACGGATGAACTGCTGTCCTCTGCACTGATTTCCCAGAGGAAAGGGGGGGGAAAGGCCTCCCTGCTGCAGACCTGAGCCCAGGTCAGTCCTGCCGTTTTTCCACTACACAACCCCACGCAGAAGGCCCCAGGTTCAGTCCTTGGCAGAGTCTCCAGGTGGGGCTCGGAAGATCCCCCGGAAACCCTGGAGAGCCACATCCAGTCAGTGCAGAGAGCACCAGCCTGGATGGACCAAGGGCCTGACTCTGCCAAGGCAGCAATCCATGCTCAGCCCTGGGCAATCTCCGGATTCGGCGTGCGAGCTGGTCGTGGACGTGACTGGAGTGCAGCTGGGATCCTGCGCCTTGGAAAGCTGCACAGCAGGCAGTGGAGGACCAGGCACTGGCCCACCCGTGAGGCCAACTGAGACCCTCGCCTCAGGAAGAGTGAGTGGGGGGGCACCTTATCTGCCCACTTGCCTGGATTGCCCCTCCTCCCACCCCCTGACTTGGGCAAAGAAGAGGAGGACAGAGCAGAAGAGGAAATGCAGAGGAGAGAAAGTGATGCTCTGGTCCTCAGAGCCTGCCGGCAGTTTCAGACTACGCGGCTCAGCCCAGCTGCTGTTGTGGGTTGCAGGGGATGAGGCCAGAATGCCAGGTGTGCTTTGCTGACTCCTCCTGACAAGGCCAAGTGGCCCCACCAGAGGGGAGTTTCTAGTGTGCTGAGGGGTCGTCCCCCCCTTCCGCCACAAAGCCCTTTGGGTCCCACAGGCCCAGCACACTCTGCCCAAAGCGATGGCTGTGTTGAGCAGCACTGTGCATCATGGGGTTACCTGCCGATTCCTCTTCCTGCTTGAGGTCCTGGGGAAGTGCCCACTCCCCTTCTTCCAGCTGGGAGACGGAGGCAGGTTTGGGACATTCATCTGAGAGGGAAACAAGGAGAGGAGGTACTTGCGACTCTCAAATATCAGGGCTTTCCAAAACAACCTGGAGATCATGCAGCAAAGCTATGTGGCTCTTGGGATGGACCCCCGTGCTGAAGGCCAATCACAGCCCAGCCCCACACTGGGGACCTCAGGCACAGGCGATGGGTGACCACACCCCCTTCAGGCAAGCCTGACCAACCCCACACATTGCCCTATGAAGGGCAGGCAGAGCGTGAAAAATCCCCCCAGCAGCAGCCCCTCATTCCGGACAAACCATCCATCAAAGGGCTCAGACGCTGGACGATGGGGAGGGAAAGTATTCCAAGACCCAGCCAGCCCCGTCAGTCCCAAGTGGCTCCTCTGGCAGGCCGGGCATCTCCCAAAATGGGACTCTGCACTTTTCCCAACTGATTATCTAGACATTCGCATCCTGTAGCTCAATCCTCAAAGACATCCGTCAGGGCAAGCTCAGCTCTGCAACCGGGAGGCACAGCAGGCATGCCCAGGGCGCACGTTCCAGCCCCACACACCCCACTGATGAGTTATAAACCTGACAGTGAGGTTCAAAGACGAGCATCTTGTGCTCCTGGTTCCTCCCCTCCCCAAACCAGGGCACACGCATATTGGAAAAGGCAGGAGCTACCCCAAGGAGATGGGGAATGGTATCAGCAATAGCCCCTTGTCCCAGATAAGCCAGGGATTACAGGGTTAACCCCCAAGGTCCTTGCAAACCTCAGGAACACAGCTGCAGGCTGATGAGCTCTCCTGCTAGGAAGGGATGTTAGCACATGTGCAGACGGGTGTGGCTGATGAATTAAAGCCTGCCCACTGATTGGCTGGCCTCAGTGTAAAGCTGGAGGCAGGAGCTGGAGAGAAGGACCTGGGAAGGTGTTGGGTGAGGGAGCTGGGTACCTTGGGCATGAGCTGGAGGAGGGCACCAGGGAGGTGCTGGACTGACCGAGTGCTGGCTGGACTGAGGAACTGGCTGAAGGACTAGATAAGGTAGGGTTGTTTTGGGAGACTACTGTTGGGAATTGTTGTATGGCTGCCCCGCCCCTGGAGCCACCCAATGGAGGAGGCAGTTGTGGCTTGGGCAAGCTGACTGCCTAGTGTGTGGTGGTGGGGTGTGTTGGTACTAGACTTAGTTTGGAGCTAAGCCAGTGATGAGGGCAGTCTGGAGGAGGCTGGCCAGCCGGTGATCCCAAGCAAAGCTGCTGGAAGAGAGGAGGCCCAGCGGGTGACAGAACCCCCTCCCTCTTGCCCATCTCTGAGGCTGCTCTGGAGGGGAAACTAGTCAGCCTAGTGTGGCATTGGGGCCCTTGGGGAGGCCCAGCAGGGAATTGGCAGAACATCACAGTCCAGCCCCACACGCCCCACTGATGTTCTACAATCCTGACAGTGACAGTCAAAGAAGAGCATCTCGTGCTTTTGGTTCTTCCCTTCCCCGGACCCGGGAGAGAGAACATCCTTACCCAGAGAGGCCACAATCCCATCATGCTCCAGCTTGAGGTCCCTGGACTGAGCCTGTTGGCCTGGATCCAGCAGAGTCCCCTCCTCCTGCTCCTCCTTGAAATGCACAGTCACGTCCTCAGGGGACATCAGGCCCTGGAAGGAGAAAAACATCTTGCTGCAGAAATAATGTCCCACCTCCTTAATCCAACCTCTGCCTTACTCTCAGTTTGCAAAGAGAAACCCACCCCCTTAACCCAACTCCAGGGTTCAGTCTTAGTCTGCACAGAGAAATTAAGGGGGGAGCAGCTGGGAATTGTCCTGCAGTATTTTGGGCAGACCAAACCAGCTGGTTCCCTGCAGTCCTTTGTTCTCTCCTTTCCCCCCCTCAGGGGAGAGGCTGACCCTCCAGGAAGCATCTAGACCTGAAGGAGAACATCAGGCAGGCAACTGGAACGGCCAACTCCAGGGATCAGCCTCAGAGCCCCGAGTTCTGACATGCACACGCTCTTGCAGGCCTTCCTGGGCTTTGTCGTTGGCTTCCTTAGGGCGCAATCCTGACCCATTTTTCAGCACTGACATAGCTGGGCCAATGGGGCAGCTGCTGCCTCCTGCGCTTGGGGGGGGGCAGTCCCGGAGGCCTCCTCAAGGTAAGCAGATGTCTCCCCCTTGCCTTGGAGCTGCACGGCCCTTGCTCTGGGGCTGGGAGGCTGGCTAGGATTGCGCCCCGAGCACTCCAGGGAAGGCCCCCCTGGATCCGGAGGGGAGTCCACGTTCCCTGCGCGTGGTCTTGCAGAGAACCACGTGCTACAATCCGCTGCCTGCAGCCCTGCGAGAACCTCAGCCTGGCTCCAGTCCCCTCCGCCGGCCGACACACCTGCACCAGCCCCCTGCGAGGCCCGTCTAGCACCCCCCAAACCCCCCTGGCCCAGAACTGGGACCCTGCAGCTGGGCCACGGAGCTCCGCTGGCAGAGGAGAGGGCGGAGGCTCCCTGGGGGAACGTGACCCTGTTCCTGAGGGGGGGGCTGGGTGCGGGTTCGTCCAGGGCGGCTGGGGAGGAAAGCCTCTCGGGACCCCAGCAGGAGTGGTCAAAGGGCCCCCTGAGGCAGTGGGAGAGGAGGGAGGAATTCTGCATTCCAAGGAGCCTCTAATAACATGCAAGGACAGTTCAATGGAAGAGGACCAGTCACAAGGCTTTACTGGGTTTACTGGCCACTCGGCCAGCAATCCAACCCCTGGAGGTCTGTGGATCTCTCACTCACGCTTCTGAGTGGGCAGATTTGATATTTGGCAGCACCACAAATTTTTATATGCACTCTTTGAAGACCTGCCAGAAAGAAGGAGGCACCAAGGCAGTTTCTCACCCGTTGCCCTGAGGATCTGTCCCTTACCTGAGCAGGCTGCAGAGCTACTGATCCTGCTCCATGCACAGGAGGAGACCGTGTGGATCGTGGCCCCGATGCCATTCCGCTGCCTGTGAGGGAGACAAACATGAAGGCCTCTTCATGCATTTTTTTAACTCCCCCACCCTCCGCAATTTGAGACTCTCTTTCCATTTGCTCCACAGCTCTGGCTCTGGCCCAGAAGTGCCCCAATGGGGTGAGCCCCACACATCTTGATTCACTGTCTTCCTTTCCTCCCTTCTGCTCTTGGTTCCAATGCCCTCCCCTCTCGGCCTGCCCAGTCTCCTTCCCCTCCTGCAGGGAAACTGCTGGCCAAACAGGCTTCTTTCCAGGCCCTCCAAAGGGAATCTCCTTCCTCGGGACATTCCTCCCTGTCTCTGTTCAGTCCTCCTCCTTGTCCAGCTTCGAGCCCCGTCTTCAATCCTGTTAACTAGCAGCATGCCAGGCAGGGGCCTTTTCCTTTCCAGGTGATGACCTGGGGGAAGGTGAAAGCTTATGGGGGAAGGGCCCCAATTGGGACTTTCTGGGGGTGGAGGAGGGATGGATGGGGTGCTTTGCCCTGCTCAGTCCCTTCATCTGAAAAGACCAACTCGGAGGATCCCTCAGTCCTTCTAGCTCAAAGAGGAATGCAGGAACGATACTTTTTCACTGCAAAATCCACCTCTATTTCTTAAGAGGTTTTTATACCTGTCTGTGAGCGAAACAAGGCTTGGAAGAGGTCTCAGCAGTAAAGGGCAATCATTCCTGTGGCTAAAATGACATCCACTACAATTGTGTGTTGGGAGAGTGAGAATGGATAAAAGGAAATACCAGCGGGTAATTAATCTGTGGAAGTCCTTGCCCCAGGAGATGGCGTCTCCCCGAGGGACGTTTAAAAGGGGCTTGGATAGATTTCCAGAGGAAATGTCTATTGCAGGGTACAGGCCACGATGGGTGGTGCAACCGCTTGTCCCAGCTCCTGCCAACCCAGCAGCTCGAACACACATGAAAATGCGAGCAGATAAATAGGTGCCGCTTCGTGGGAAGGGAGAAGCGGCGTTCCGTGCGCTACTGCGTATAGTCATGACCACGGAAGCTTGTAGTTGATCAAGTGCCCACTCCCTTTCTTCCAGCTGGGAAACAGAGGCAGGTTTGGGAAATTCCTCTGAGAGGGAAACAAGGAGAGGAGTTACTTGCGGCTCTCAAATATCAGGGCTTTCCAAAACAACCTGGAGGTCACCCAGCAAAGCTATGTGGCTCCCTGGATAGAATTAGGGGGAAACGAAGGTTGTCTGGAATCCTGATCTGCTTCCTTTTAAAGAGAAAGGAAAGGACTACCATGTGGGTAATGGGGTCAGGGCTCCAGCAGGACTCCCGTGCAGAAGGCCAATCACAGCCCAGCATCCCACTGGGGACCTCAGGCACAGGCAATGGGTGACCACACCCTCTTCAGGCAAGCCTGACCAATCCCACACATTGCCCTACGAAGGATAGGCAGAGCGTGAAAAATCCCCCCAGCAGCAGCCCCTCATTCCGGACAAACCATCCATCAAAGGGCTCAGACGCTGGACGATGGGGAGGGAAAGTATTCCAAGACCCAGCCAGCCCCGTCAGTCCCAAGTGGCTCCTCTTGCAGGCCGGGCATCTCCCAACATGGGAGTCTGCACTTTTCCCAACTGATTATCTAGACATTCACATCCTGTAGCTCGATCCTCAAATAAAAGGACATCCGTCGGGCCAAGATCAGCTCTGCAACTGGGAGGCACAGCAGGCATGCCCAAGGCACACCTTCCAGCCCCACACGCCCCACTGATGAGTTATAAACCTGACAGTGACAGTCAAAGAAGATATTTTAGAGTTGCATATAGTCGTGCCTCTGGGGCATAAGTCGTGGGTGTGTCCTCAGTGCAAGGAGCTCCAGGGACTCAGGGAACGCGTCTGCTCCCTAGAGGCCTTGGTTGCAGACCTGGAGAAGCAGAGGCAGGCAGAGAGGGACCACGATGAGACTTCTGGGAACTTCTGGGAAATGTAGCCGGGAGGTCCTGGAAGCCAAATTTAGGTTGCTAGGCAGGACGCTGAAGGCCAGGACCCCCAAGGTAGCGTTCTCAGAAGTGCTACCCGTTCCACGTGCAGGGCCAGCTAGGCAGGCGGAGCTCAGGGGTCTCAATGCGTGGATGAGACGGTGGTGTCGGGACGAAGGGTTTAGATTCGTTAGGCACTGGGGCACATTCTGGGACAAGCCAGGCCTGTACAAGAGAGACGGGCTTCACTTGAACCAAAATGGAACCAGGCTGCTGGCGCTTAACATTAAAAAGGTGGCAGAGCAGCTTTTAAACTGATCCCTGGGGGAAAGCCAACAGGAGCCGAGTGGCGTCCGGTTCGGAACTCCTCATCCCTACGGGAAGAGGAGGGTGGAGGAGTACCGAAGAGTAATGGAGGAGTAGGAAACAGAACTTCAAACGTGAGTGTAAGTGACAGTTTGTCCAGTAGAAAGAGAGGTGGGGAAAAGGGATCAAAAAAAGGGTCCCTCCTTAGGGAACCCCGTAAATAGGTGTTATTATGCAAATGCCAGAAGTCTCCGAGCAAAGATGGGGGAACTGGAATGTTTGGTGGCTAGGGAAAGCATTGATATAGTAGGCATAACGGAAACCTGGTGGAATGCAGGAGCAGGTCCGCAGCTTGGGGGTTCTCCTGGATCCACAGCTACACCTGGAGTTCCAGGTGGCGTCGGTGGCCAGGGGAGCCTTTGCTCAGCTTCGGCTGATTCGCCAGCTGCGGCCGTACCTGAGCTGTGCGGACCTGGCCACAGTGACCCACGCCCTAGTGACATCTAGATTAGATTATTGCAATGCGCTCTACGTGGGGCTGCCTTTGAAGACGGTCCGGAAATTACAACTAGTACAGAACGCGGCGGCTCGGGTGGTTGCTGGGGAACGTCGGTTTGACTCCGTCGAGCCGTTGCTCCGGCGACTGCACTGGCTGCCGGTTCTGTTCCGGGCCCAATTCAAGGTGCTAGTGTTGACTTTTAAAGCCCTTTACGGCTCGGGTCCAGGGTATTTGAGGGACCGCCTCCTTCCATATAATCCTACCCGTACTCTTAGATCATCTGGTGGGGCCCTTTTGACTGTGCCGCCACCAGGAGAAGTGAGAGGGGCGGCGGCCAGGAAGAGGGCCTTCTCGGTGGTGGCCCCCCAACTTTGGAATACCCTCCCCTTCGAATTGAGAACTGCCCCCTCTTTGTTAACATTTCAGCGGGGGCTGAAGACCTTTTTATTTCAAAAAGCTTTTAATTGTTGACAGGTTGGCTGGCTGGTATGTTTTATTTTATTCTTTATGATCCACAGGGCTTGTTGTTTTTAAATTCTATTGCTTGTTTTAATTTTGTTTTTACTATACTGTTTTAATATTGTTTTTTAATGTTAAATTTTATTTTTTTGTAATGCCGCCTTGGGTGCCTTCGGGCAAAAAGGCGGGATAAAAATCTAATAAATAAATAAATAAATAAATAAATAAATAAATGCAGAGAACCAGTGGGATACTGCAATCCCAGGCTATAAACTCTATAGGAGGGACAGGGAAGGTCATGTTGGCGGAGGGGTGGCCATCTATATCTTGTTGTCTCATGCCTCCCTGGGGCACCTGGTGGGCCGCTGTGAGATACAGGAAGCTGGACTAGATGGGCCTTTGGCCTGATCTGTCATGATACAGAGAAGAGTGGTAAAACAGAACCAGGCTTTTCTCTGTGGTCAGTAGCTCATGGCACCAGGCCAACATAGCACCTGCGTGCAGGAGAGAGAGAGATAATCTTAGATGAGCTACAGCTGTGGGTTGAGTGGTACGTGTCTCAGTGCACGGAGTGAATGGCCACCAGATGTAAGGCACTGATTGGTGGGCAAGCCTCAACCCAGGTATAAGAAGGGGACAGGTTCCCAGTGCAAACTTGTGGGCAAGACCGACTTAGAAGGGGATATGCTGTCCGTCTGACCATCAACATATGCTGTGTAAGTTGCCAACTGCTGTATCCTGTATCCTGTACTGTGCCTGACTGATATGAATGGAATGTGACCTTCGCCTGGAAACTGACAACGCTGAATACACTTCTTATCTATTCTAAGACTGTGTGTGTTGTATTGCTTTGCTGAAGCCTTGCTGTTGGCTAGCTGAGGAGGCTGCTTTCTCTGCGTACCGAGCTGTAAACTCTGCTGAACATGCCAGGTCCTCGGCGTGAGAACCACATTTGGGGTCTTCTCCAATGCCACCTGGGCATGAGTCTCGAGGAGACGCGACATGATCCAGCAGGGCTCTTCTTATGTTCTTATGTTCTTATATCAAAGGGATAGAATCCAGCAGAGAAAAACGGAAGGTGGGCCGGACTCCACCATAGAGTCACTGTGGGTTAAACTACCAGGCCATAAGAGCGATGTAGTAGTGGGGGTGTGCTATCGTCCTCCCGATCAAAAAATTGAAGGTGACCTTGAAATGAGGAAACAAATCAGGGCAGTGACCAAGAGAGACAGGATTGTAATCATGGGGGACTTCAATTATCCTCCTATTGACTGGGTCAACTGCTGCTCTGGTCAAGAAAGAGAGACCGGATTCCTTGACGTGCTGAATGACTGTAACTTAGAGCAGCTAGTCTTGGAGCCCACCAGAGGACAGGTGACTCTGGATTTAATATTGAGTGGTACTCAAGACCTATTTCCCTCAGATGAGGAGACTAAGGTAAAGGTAAAGGTTTCCCCACGACCGAATGGTCTAGTCGTGACCGACTGTAGGGGGCGGTGCTCATCTCCGTCTCAAAGCCTGTAGAGCCGGCGTTTTTGTCCAAGGACAAGCTTCCATGGCCATGGGGCTGGCATGACTCTAGGAACGCCGTTACCTTCCCACCGAAGTGGTCCCTATTTATCTACTCGCATTTAGGTGCTTTCGAACTGCTAGGTTGGCAGGAGCTGGGACAAGCAACGGGAGCTCACTCCGTCACGCAGTCTCGAACTCCCAACCTTGCGGTTAAAAGCCCAGCAACAGCGGATTAACTCGCTGCGCCACCACGATGAGGAGACTAGTTAGAAAGAAATTGAAAGAGAAGGTAAAAAGAGTCGAGTCTCTCCAGGCTGCATGGAAGCTGTTTAAAATAACAGTAGTAGAGGCCTAGCGGAAGTGTATACTGCTAAAAAAGAAGGGCTCGACAAGGTCCAGGAGGGTGCCTGCTTTGCTGACGAACAAAGTTAGAGAAGCTGTAAAGAGCAAGGAAGCTTCCTTCCGTAAATGGAAGTCTTGCCCCAGTGAGGAGAATAAAAAAGAACATAAGCTCTGGCTATGTAAGAGACATGTAAGAAAGACATGTAAGAGAGTGATATGGGAGACCAAGAAAGACTTTGAGAAATGCCTGGCCAGAAACATAAAGGGGAACAATAAAAGCTTCTTCAAATATGTTAGAAGCAGGAAACCTGCCAGAGAGGCGGTCGGCACACTGGACAGTGCGGGAGGGAGAGAGGAGATAAAAGGGGACCTGGAGATTGCAGAGAAATTAAATGAATTCTTTGTGTCCGTCTTCACGGCAGAAAACCTTGGGCAGATACCACTGCCCAAACAGCCTCTTCTAACTAAGGATTTAAGTCAGATAATTGTTAATAAAGAAAGTGTTTTAGATCAAACTGATAAATTACATATAAATAAGTCACCAGGCCCAGATGGTATACACCCAAGAGTTATTAAGGAACTAAAGAACGAAGTTGCTGACCCCTTAACTAGAGAATGCAACTTGTCCCTTCAAACGGCCACGGTGCCAGAGGATTGGAGGATAGCCAATGTCACGCCAATCTTTTAAAAACGGAGAAGGCGGGACCCTGGAAACTACAGGCCGGTCAGTCTAACGTCTGTTCCGGGTAAGATGGTGGAAAGCCTCATCAAAGGCTTAGATGGACAAGGGACGTAGAGGGACAAGTGTTGCTGAAGGAAAGTCAGCATGGCTTTTGTAAGGGTAAGTCTTGCCTCACAAACCTTTTAGAATTCTTTGAAAAGGTCAACAGGCACGTGGATCAATCAATCAATCAACCAACAGGTACTTATATACCGCTTTTCAACTCAAAGTGGTTTACAGGCAAATAGTAATAACAATAAAGTTAAATGGCTCCCTGTCTCAAAGGGCTCACAATCTATATATATATAAATGGACGTGGGCAGGGGTGTCATCTACTCTCTCGCAAGCCGGAACGCTGGGCGGGACTTGAGTGATTGACAGCCCGTCGACTCACTTCCGCTTTCTTCGCGCGCCCTGAGCGGCTTTCCCTCGCCTCGGAGGGAGCGCCTGCTCGCCAGGGGGGATGGGTGGGGGGCGCGCCGGGTGCCTGGGCGAGCAGGCCAGGAGGAGGAGAAGAGGCTGCCTCCTGGGGCACCTGGTGGGCCGCTGTGAGATACAGGAAGCTGGACTAGGTAGGCCTTTGGCCTGATCCAGCTTGGCTCTACTTATGCTCTTTGTTGTGGGAAGAATGATCTTTGCAAGGGACTATGGGATCGGGACAA
>JAJKFI010040261.1:0-13405 GCA_029204185.1 Lerista edwardsae
CAGTCCAAGCATTGATATGGTTTCTGCCCTGTGTGGGTTCTTTGATGTACAGTCAGGTCTGAGCTGTAATTGAAGCTTCTTCCACAATCCAAGCATTGATATGTTTTCTTCCCTGTGTGTCTTCTTTGATGTATTCTGAGACTGGATTTGCTGCGGTGGTTCTTTGCAAATTGAAGGCAGCCTTCCTTCCCCTTTCCAGATTCCTTTTCTGGATCATCCAGGAAGACACTGAAATCCCCACCCTGACGAGCATCAGCTTCACTTCTCACTTTCTCTCTCTGGTTTCTCTCCTGCGTCTTGGGTCTGTCTTGAGGCCCAGCTCTCTCCCTTGCGTGGCTCCTTTCATGGGAAGCGACACATGTGCTTGTCCTGAAGCTCTTCTTCCACTCTGAGCACTGAAGAGCTCCTTTCTGGATTTTGCTCTGTTTATTAATGCTGGATTTAAAACTGGCTGTTTCCTCACTCAAAGGACGCGTCTCTCTTCTCCCTCCTTGGTGAGGATCCTCCTCAGCTGGGATTCTCTGGAGAGAAACGACGAGTTTCATCCTCCAGAAGTGTGCTGGGATTTCATGCAGGGGAGAACTCTGGCGAACAAGAGGTTCCGTTCTCCAGGCAGCTGCTGGGCTTCCCTCCGGCCCCCCTGATCCGTCCTGGTCTCCAAGAGCCTCTTTCTTTAGGTCAGGCCTGATCCTTTCTGGTGACAGCACTTGTGGCTCCTGCTGGCCACCGCGGTCTTGTCCGTGGCTTCCTGGAACAGGGGGAGCATCCTGAGTCGCTGTGCAAACAGAGAGATGAAAGCTCTGATCTGATGCCAGGGCAGCGCTGGGGGGCTGTGAGCTGCCCCGGCAATGGCGGCCCAAACCTGACAGAAGGCCAGGAGAACCACCGGCAAGGAGGCCAGCGCCAGTTGAGACCCTGGGCCTGATCCGCAACTGGAGAATGCTGCAATACGTCTCCTGCTCTGCAGCAGGAGGGAGTTTGGGGGCAGAGGGCCTGGGAGGGGGGTAGAAAGAAGATGCTTCCTCCCAAGTATGGCGGAGGATGAATCACGACCCCCTTCCTGGGCCTGATCCACGTGCATGCAGCAAGGCGCATTTGCACCAGTGATATGTACCTGCCTCACAACCTTCTGTGGCCTCTAGAACCCATCTGGAGGTGGGAAATTGACAGGCTGCCCACACAACTGCCGTGGATCAGGAGTGGACAGGGGGTGTTCTTTTCCCTCTCGCACAACACCACAACCAGGGGGCGGATGAACTGCAGTCCTCTGCACTGATTTCCCAGAGGAAAGGGGGGAAGCCCTCCCTGCTGCAGACCTGAGCCCAAGTCAGTCCTGCCGTTTTTCCACTACACAACCCCACGCAGAAGGCCCGAGGTTTAGTCCTTGGCAGAGTCTCCAGGTGGGGCTCGGAAGAATCCCCAGAAACTCTGGAGAGCCACATCCAGTCAGTGCAGAGAGCACCAGCCTAGATGGACCAAGGGCCTGACTCTGCCAAGGCAGCTTCAATGCTCAGCCCTGCACAATATCCGGATTCTGCCTGCGAGCTGGTCGTGGATGTGACTGGAGTGCAGCTGGGATCCTGCGCCTTGGAAAGCTGCACAGCAGGCAGTGGAGGATCAGGCACTGGCCAACCCGTGAGGCCAACTGAGACCCTCGCCTCAGGCAGAGTGAGTAGGGGGGCACCTTATCCGCCCACTTGCCTGTATTGCCCCTCCTCCCAACCCCTGACTTGGGCAAAGAACAGAGCAGAAGAGGAAATGTGGAGGAGAGAAAGTGATGCTCTGGTCCTCAGAGCTTGCCGGCAGTTTCAGACTACGCGGCTCAGCCCAGCTGCTGTTGTGGGTTGCAGGAGATGAGGCCAGAATGCCAGGGGTGCTTTGCTGACTCCTCCTGACAAGGCCAAGTGGCCCCACCAGAGGGGAGTTTCTAGTGTGCTGAAGGGTCCCCCCTTTCGCCACAGAGCCCTTTGGGTCCCACAGGCCCAGCACGCTCTGGTCCAAAGCGATGGCTGTGTTGAGCAGCATTGTGCATCCTGGGGTTACCTGCCCATTCCTCTTCTTGCTTGAGGTCCTGGGGAAGTGCCCACTCCCCTTCTTCCGGCTGGGAAACGGAGACAAGTTTGGGAAATTCCTCTGAGAGGGAAACAAGGAGAGGAGTTACTTGCGACTCTCAAATATCAGGGCTTTCCAAAACAACCTGCAGGTCACCCAACAAAGCTACATGGCTCCTGGGATGGAATTAGCGGGAAATGAAAATTGTCTGGAATCCTGATCTGCTTCCTTTTAAAAAAAGAATCCCCCATGTGGTTAATCGGGTCAGGACCCCCATGCAGAAGGCCAATCAATTAATTTGCATGAGAGATTAGCATGTGCTCACTCGCCCCCCAGTTATATAGGCAAATTGGAAGCATTGCATGATGGTCTCTGCTCACATCTGGCTTTTTCAGAAACTGACAGTTTTGAAAGTGGAGACACAGGGATTTCAAACTGAAGTCAGCAAACGTAAAGAACCAACTACAAAAAAACTAAGGCTAAGCTCACCGTGACCTTAAAAGGTATGAAGATTAAAGTTGCCTTGGCACTGGAAAGATGCGTTGAATGGGTGGGGGAAGGTCTGCACTATGGATGCCTTCCTGACCTGTGGAGTGCTGGTCTATCCATGGCTGGTCCCAATGGGTAGACGTGGGCTCCGGAGCCCAGGTCTACCCACGCAATGTTGCGGGAGCCACTGGCGCCCCCCAAGATGGCACCCAGGGCTTTTGCCCCCCCAGCCCCCCTAGATCTGCGATTGCCTGGGGGCTCCTCTCCCCCACTTTCCCCCATCCCAGCCCTGGACTCTCCTGTCCTTCACTGCAGCCCAGTCGGACTCACCGCCAGACCCAGGAGGCAGAGATTGATGAAGCCCCGAACATGTCCGGGGGCAGGACGATGTAACCGCGCCCCCAGCACATGGCCCACCCCTGTGCATTGCCCTGTAGTTTATCCGTCTTACTGCGGCTGATCTCCCAATGCAGATGGCCGGACCACCCCATGAGTACGACGCTCAGCCAGGTCTGCTGATGCCCGACTATCAGGAATGGTCTGAGCGCAGCGCAGCACCCAGTGGGCAGATCCAGAAGGACCCAGGAGCTGTCCCAGCAGAGAGCAGCTGCACAAGGCGCTTGGGAAGGTGCCCACTTTGAAAGCACGCAGAAGGTGGCGGGGCCTTCTCGGGAGGGGCCCCCAGGATGCGGACCTCTGGGCCTCGGAAGGACCCCTCTCTGCCAGCAGCAGGCCAGGCCGCCGTTCTCCCACCAGGCGTCAGTGGTTCCAGGAGGCTGGGGGGGGATCGCAAGCTGCTCTGCACTGTGGGTGGGTCGTGTTTGTTTTGCTGGCAATGCTTTTAACAGGCTCTGCTGTGCTGATTCTGAACTGGCTGCGCCATCACCGTGAGGCCAGCAGCAAAGGGCGGCACATGCACTTAAAGACAGAGAGGGAACCTGGGCCAGGAGCACAGCAGACGCAGAAGCCTTGTTCCACTTGGCCACTCGCCAGCACAGCCACAGGACGTCCCTACTCACAGGGACCCCCCTGAACCGCCACCTCCGACAGAGGCCTCCGGGCAAGGGCCTCCCTCCCCGTCACTCTGGGCAGGGCAAAAGGCAATTTTTTTTTGGGGGGGGGGGCGAGTTGCTGAGACATGAGGCACTCAGCCCCCAGCCAGACTCCTTCCTGGTAAGATCAGAATGAAGAGCCAGGCTGCAGTTCAGGCCTTCCCTGGCGACAAGCTCCGGGCAAAGCGGGCACCTTACCCAGCGCGGCCAGGTGCCCCCAGGTCTCCGCCATGACCTCCCCATGCAAAGCCCTCTGGCCAGGATCCAGCAGCGCCCATTCCTCCGCCGTGAAGCGCACGGCCACCTCCTCAAAGGACACCGGACCCTGGAGGGAGGAAGGAAGAGGAGACCGTTTTCCTTCAGGGCTGCTTAAAAGCCCGTCCAACTGTCCCAGCGGAGGGCAAGGAGGCTCCCGAGGAGGCGTGACTGGAATCTCCCCCCTCCCTCCAACATTGCAAGGGGCGGGGGGGGGGGAGAACTGGGCACTGCCCCAGAGCAGTGCTTCTCAAACTGTGGGTCGAGGCCTGGCGTCAGGTGGGTCGCATAAAGCTGGGAACCGCCATACTGGAAGCTGCAGACCTGCTGGATTCTTGCTAGATGCCTTTTGTGCGTGCCAACAGTCTGAATTTTCAAGTGAGCTTTTTTGAAAAAGTTTGTTTTTACCTAATAGTTTGGCCTCATCCTGCTTTCTGTCAGGGATGTTTCACTGCAGTCCAAGAGCACCAGTTTGCACTCCAGGAGTGTCATTTGATTACGTCTGAATTACGGCACTTCCTGTCCAATGATGTCACTTCCGGCCACGGCATCACTTCCAGGTTAATGACACCACTTCTGGGGTGTCCCCACACAAGTGCTAGTCTAGAAAGTGGGTCCTGGTGCTGAGACGTTTGAGAAGCACTGCCCTAGAGGAGGCCGCCCTCCTGCGTGGGGCACAGGCTGCTAACGGGGGCTCTGTGCCAGCTGTCTCAGGCTGCAGGAAACACCCGCCCAGAATTGCCGCGAGACATTTGTCCCTCCTGCCCACCCGTCCCCCGAGCAGCGCAGGGGCCCCGAGACAGGCCGGCAGCCAGGGCACTGCCGAGGACTGAGGCCGGGCTGGGGACAGGCAGCCGTCGCCCCCTTGGGGGGTGGCCCAGAGGTGGTTCTCTTACCTGGAGGGGCGGCCCAGCAGCTGCCTCTGGCCCTGCGCAGAGAGGAGGCGGATCGGGGAGCCCCAGGGATGTCGCCCCCTCGCCTGCAAGGAAGAGGAAGGTAGCAAATGGGGCAGGACTCGGGGAGGGCCTCAGGGGGGCCCCGGACATGAGCGCAGTGGGGGGGGGAGAGCTGGAATCCCCCACCCTCCAAAGCCTCACAGTGCGGACGGACCAAATCGCTCCTTACCGGGAGAGGCCCCTGGAACGCGACCCTCCCGCGAGGCCCCTCCTGCCGGGCACGCGAGGGAGTCTCCTCCGGCTGGGGGGAGTCGGTGAGCAGCCCCATGTGTGGCCCCTGTGGCTGAAAGGGCAGAGTCAGTCCCAGGCAGGGAGAGGGGAGGGCTGTGCCCTGGGGCGGGTCCACCAGGCATCAGTGGGGCAGAAGGAAGGCCGACCTCTGCCCACAGCCTGCAGGCCCTGGACCCAGCAGCCCTGACTGCCCCCCTTCCCCACACAGCTGGCAACGCCTCCTGGGAACGATGCCACTTCCAGGGCGTGGGGCAGGACCCCAACGTCCGGTCACAAGCCCCCCGGCTTCTCTTCTCACGTTGGAGAGGAGGGTGCACCCGGCTTAAGGAAACAGAGAACCTTCCCGGCACGTCATGCAATGCAGACATCTGCAACTCGGGCATCCCCACCCCACGCTCCAGCCCCCAGGGATCTCACCCACAGCCTTGGGCTGCATCAGCCCCCAGGAGGAAAACGCCCCCTCACCTGCGGCTCCTCTTTCTGCCCCTCGTCCTCCGCCCGGCTCAGGTGGAAGCCTTCGGCCAGCACCACCGCCTGGGCGCTGCTCTCCGCCCCGCACTCCCGCACCCAGCGCCCCGCCTCCGGGGGCAGGACGGCCAGGAGCTGCTCCAGCACCACCAGGTCCAGCATCTGCGCCTTCGTGCGCCTCGCGGGCTGCAGCCACCGGCGGCAGAGCTGGTGGAGGCGGCTGCAGGCCTGGCGGGGCCCCTCGGGAAAAGCGCGGGAAGTACCTGAGGCACAAAAGTGGCCGCACCTCACGAAGCAGGGAAAGGGCGGGAAGCGCCTGCCTCAGAAAATGGCCGCCGTGCCTCACCCCACAGCCAGAGAGGCTCGCGCAGCCGTGTACGTTGCACTGGCGCGCGTGTTGCGAATGAGCCCATTGATCGCTCTCCCTCCGCTTCCAATTCTAGCCTGCGTGGGCGGTGCTCAACTGAAGCCTTCCGCTCCTATCCGTTTTAAATGGGCGGGAAAGGCTCTCGTCAGCCCGCTGCTGCTGCTGCTGCTGACACGACGTTCCTCGCGCAGGCAGGCAGCCTCCGACCCTGGTACGGTCCCAGCCCCCGCCCGCCCGCCCGCCCGCCCCCCGGGGATGAAAGGGGGGCCGAGGACGGTGCGCTCCCTCCCCGTGCCAGGGGGGCTGCCGAGCTGGACCCTGAGCTGCCCCCCGAAGCCTTACCGGGCGCTGCTGCTGCTGCTGGTGCTTTAGCCGGGCCGGGCTCCGTGCGGGGCAGAGGCAGCTTCCGGAGTCCCCGGCTGGATGGCTGGATGGGAGGCCGGCCTCGTCCCTCCGACGCGCTTCCCGGACACGCCCCGCCTCCTCCTCCCTCCCTCGCAAGGAGCGGGAGGGGCAGCGCCGGCCCGGCGGGGGACCTGAGGGGGGACCTGAGGGGCGGGGCTGCCGCTGCCTGGGCGGTTGGTGGGGAGGGAGCCTCGGGCTTGGGGAGCTGCAGGGGGCGGGGATTGCAACCTGCACCGCTGGGGAAGTGGGGGGAGATACAAGGGGGGCTAGCAAGGGGGTGCGGCTCCGTGACGTCATTCATGTTTACCTCAGAAATTTACCTCAGAGAGCCAGACGCAGGGGAGTCACAGCGAGGTGCGAGTGTCCTGCGCTCCCTGAGGCACCTGGTGGGACGCGGGAAGCTGGACGAGGTGGGCCCCCTTTGGCCTGATCCAGCACAGGGGCGCTTCTTATGCTCTTATGTCCTGTTTCCCCTCCAGCTGTCAGTGGGGAGAGAGCTTCTGGTTTTCCACAGCAGGAAGATGGGGCAGAGCCTCCAGCACTCAGAGGTGGGGGGGGGGCTACAAAATGCGCTGGGGGCAGCAAGGGGAAGATGCAAGAGAACAGGGCTGGGGGGGGCTGCAAAATGCGCTGGGGGCAGCAAGGGGAAGATGGAAGAGAACAGAGCTCGGCGGGGGGTGGAGTGGGGGTCAAGGGCTACTTAGTAGTAGGCTACTTCAAAGTACCGGGTGCAAGGGAGTGGCCACAGGATGCAGGAATCTTGTTGTCTCGTGCCTCCCTGGGGCACCTGGTGGGCCGCTGTGAGATGTAGAAAGCTGGACTAGATGGGCCTTTGGCCTGATCCAGCAGGGCTCTTCTTAGCTCTTATGTCCTGTTTCCCCTCCAGCTGTCAGTGGGGAGAGAGCTTCGGGTTTTCCCCAGCAGGAAGATCCGGCAGAGCCTCCAGCACTCAGAGGTGGGGGGGGGCTACAAAATGCGCTGGGGGCAGCAAGGGGAAGATGGAAGCTCGGCGGGGGGATGCAAAATGTGCTGGGCTCCCAGCACTTCAGGTACTTTGGCTCCCCTCTGGCACTTCAATCTCTCGCCCACTACAGCTGACAGCCTGGCCCTGGTATGGCAGGTAAGAGACCAGAGTGCATCGCCCTACATCCACTTTGGAGAATTCTATTCACTTTTTAAAAATACTTTGATTGCATGAGTAGAACTCAGATGTAGCAAAAATTAATATTCAAGCAACACCACAGGGCTCACAATTGAGAAAAATGCAGACCAGCAACAGCGACTAGACAAGACACTGCTGGGGGGTGAAGAGGGTCAGTTCCTCCCCCCCTGCTAAACAGAAGAGGAGCAGCACTTGGGAAAGGGCCTCTTGCCCAGTTGGCAAGGGGTGGGACCAGCGCTCCAGCTGTCCGGCGCCCCCTACGCCAAGAGGCAGCTCCCACTTCCTCCCTGCGGGGGAGGCAGTCCCCAGACCCCTGCCCAATGTCATTGGCTGACAGTCTTGGGGGTGAGGTGGAATGGAGTTTCTGGCCCCTTCTCTGTCTGGGGCAGCCAGCCTGCCGACTTTATGGTTGTTAATATTGGAGGCTTGTGAGTTTTTTGGTAGGGACACTTTCAAGTGGATTAGATTTTACATATGGGGTGACCAAATTTTCTCAATGTACGGTAATGTTAACATATGATAAATGTCAGGTGTTTGAAAGCCACAAAATGGATGAAGCATAAAATTGCTAATTTACTCACCATGAACATTAAACACGTGTTTTAACCCCGTGGACTCAGAAGCCTTTACCTGGTAAATATTGATCAAGAATGACATTTTTATTTTATTTTTATTCCTTCGGATGCAAAAAGGAGCTCAGCCAATATACTGTATATATACACCGCCGTTCTTAAGATCAGTAGATTACTCTAATGACTGTAACTTAAGGCGGTTTACATAGACAGACTTTTTATTCACAAACTTGAAGGTTTTTACAATTTTACAGAACGTTCTATCTTACAAGAACTACGCTCATACAGATGGATCTTTCTGGATTTCGCCTTCTTTCTTAGACCTCTGTCTGTCTTCTGCTGGCTGATAAGACCTGAGGGGGGGCTGAGGGGAGGGGCTGCCGCTGCCTGGGCGGTCGGTAGTGGGGGATCCTCGGGCTTTCCTGGGCAGGGGGCTGCGGCGGGGTGGTGGTGGGGGGATGCAAAATGCACCGTGGGGGAACTGGGGGGAGATGCGAGGGGGCTCGCGAGAGGGTGCGGCTCGGTGACCTCATGTTTACCTCAGAAATTCACCTCAGAGAGCCAGACGCAGGGGAGTCACAGCGAGGTGCGAGTGTCCAGTGGTCTCGTGGGCTCCCTGAGGCACCTGGTGGGACGCGGGAAGCTGGACTAGGTGGGCCCCCTTTGGCCCGATCCAGCACAGGGGCTCCTCTTAGGTTCTTAGGATAGCAAATTCTGCTGTATTTACCTCAGAATACAGGGGAATAGCCACAGGATGTTCTTATGTTCTAAAGGTCTAGACTGGGCTACAAGTTATCATAGCTCCCTCCCCACAGACAGGATTGCAAATTCTGTTTTACTTCCCTCAGAATGCCAGTTGCAAGGGAGTGGCAGCAAGAGGCAGGCATCTTGTTCTCCTGGGTGCTCCCTGAGGCACCTGGTGGGCCACTGAGAGATACCGGAAGCCGAACTAGATCTAGGTGGGCGTTTGGCCTGATCCAGCACAGGGGCTCTTCTTAGGTTCTTAGGATAGCAAATTCTGCTTTATTTACCTCAGAATGCCAGATACAAGGGAGTGGCCACAGGATACAGGTATCTTGCTGTCTCCTGTGCTCTCTGAGGCATGTCATGGGTACTGTGGGATACGGGAAGCTGGATTAGGTGGGCCCCCTTTGGCCTGATCCAGCAGGGCTCTTCTGATGTTCTTAAGGTCCAGACTGGGCTGCAAGTTATCATAGCTCCTTCCCCACAGCCAGGATTTCAAATTCTGTTTTATTCACCTCATATTTCCCTCAGAATGCCAGTTGCAAGGGAGTGGCAGCGAGAGGCAGGCATCTTGTTCTCCTGGGTGCTCCCTGAGGCACCTGGTGGGCCACTGAGAGAAACAGGAACTAGATCTAGGTGGGCCTTTGGCCTGATCCAGCACAGGGTCTCTTCTTATGTTTTTAATTACTTTCTGGGTAAAAAAAAGTATTCCCTCTGATCTGCCCTAACTCTGCTGCCACTTAAAGGCGGTGGCAATCCTGCCTATTTGTTTGGGGGTCAGGTGCCCCCAGGCAGCACACTGCTGGAAGGGGGGGCGGCAGGAGGTCTGTGGCACTGCCAGAGGCAAGCAGGGTCTCAGCTGCCCCTGCGCTCCAACATGGAGGGGGCAGAGAGCCTGCCGTGGGTGGCAGTCTTGTCCCCCGGCCCCTGGGCAGAGGGCCTCTATCCCTTCCGTGCATAATTTTATATGTCTCAATCATGCCCCCCTCAGGTGCTTTCTTTCAAGACTGAAGAGCCCCAAACGCTGTAACCTTTCCTCCTAAGGGAGGTGCCCCAGCCCAGGAATTATTTTGGTAGCTCTTTCCTGTACTTTGTCTTCCACAATGTCCTTTTTGAGATGTGGAGACCAAAACTTTGTGCAATACTCTAGGTGTGGCCTTACCCTCGCCTTGCACAATGGCAATACAATAGTGGCTGTTTTATTCTCAATCCCTTTTCTCATTCTCCCTAGCATGGAATTTGCCTTCTTTACTGCCGCTGCACACTGGGTCGACATTTTCATCAAGCTGCCCACCAGCACCCCAAGATCTCTCTCCTGGTCTGTCACTGACAGCTCAGAACCCATTAACCTATATGTGAATTTTTGATTTTTTGCCCCAATATGCATTACTTTGCACTTATTTACATTGAAACACATCTGCCATTTTATTGCCCATTCTCCCAGTTGTGAGAGATCCTTCTGGAATTCTTCACAATCCTTTCTAGTTTTTACCACCCAGAAACGTTTAGTGTCATCTGCAAATGTGGCCACCTCACTGCTTACGCCTGTCTCCAGGTCATCTACGAATAAGCTAAAAAGCACTGGTCCCAGGACAGATCTCTGTCTCCACTGTGAAAATTGCCCATTGACCCCCACTCTCTGCTTCTTGGCCCTCAACCAATTCTCAATCCACAAGAGGACCTGACCTCTTATTCCCTGACTGTGAAGTTTTTTCAGCAGCCTTTGGTGAGGGACTGTGTCAAAAGCTTTTTGAAAGTCCAGATGTATAATATCTACTGGTTCGCCCACATCCACATGCCTGTTGACCTTTTCAAAGAATTCCAAAAGGTTTGTGAGGCAAGACGTACCCTTACAGAAGCCAGACTGATTCTCCCCCAGCAAGGCTTGGTCTCCTGTATGTTTTCGGATTTTGTCTTGGATGAGACTTTCCACCATCCTACCTGGAATGGACGTGAGGCTGACCGGCCTATAGTTTCCTGGGTCCCCCCTCCTCCCTTTTTTAAAGATTGGTGTGACATCAAGCAAAGATTGATGATTATACTTTGCTGCTCTCTGTAAGCCGCCTTGGGCATTTGCTTCAAATACATCAATAAAATAAATAACCAGGGATCTAAGGTGACATACTAAACAGTAAAACTAGAGTAAAATACAAAATTTATACTGCCATCGACATCCACTGAAATTGTGTGTTGGGAGAGTTAGAATGGAAATACTCATTATCCACTGGGTTAAAAAAAATATGTGGAACTCCTTGCCACAGGAGGTGATGTCATCTGGCCTGGGTGCCTTTAAAAGGGGATTGGACAGATTTCTGGAGGAAAAGTCCATCGCAGGCTACAGGCCATGATGGGTGGTGCAACCTCCTTATGTTAGTAGTAGGCTTCTTCAGAATGCTGCAAGGAGACCCAATCGGTCCATCCTCCAGGAAGTCAAGCCTGATTGCTCCCTGGAAGGACAAATCCTGAAGCTGAAGCTCAAGTACTTTGGCCACCTCCTGAGAAGAGAGGACTCCTTAGAAAAGACCCTCATGCTGGGGAAGATGGAAGGCGAAAGGAGGGGGTGTGTGAAGTCCATGGGTGCGGGGCCCTCGGGATGAGACATCAGGGAACGGTGGAGGAGATGAAGTCGCTGGCGCTGACAACGGTCGCTGCGCAGGAAAGCACCGGGCACAGACTTGGTGGCTTTGGACAAGGCTTTTAATCGAGTACAGGATTTGACACTCGTCCGCATACGGCCGGTTCAGGGCCGCGTCACGTCACGGGCCCTGTTCGATGCAATGGAATGAGGGGAAGATCCCGCCGGAGGCGGTCACCAGGAATACCGGCGGGGCGTGGTCGGGCAGGTGTGGTCCTGGTTCTCCGGTGGGGGCAGTGCCCCCTCTTCGGGCGAGGGGTCGCCTCTTTGTATGGCTGGTGCGGCCTCTACTGCCTCAGCTGGGTCCCCTTGTGGTTGCCCCCTCCGTCTGCTGTCCGGGGGCGACTACCAGATACGGGGGTGGGGGACAGCCCCTGGCGACCCTGCCGGAGGGCATTCCAAAGGGGTAGCCCACTGAGGGGGGCTTGCCTTGCCACCTCTCGGTGCTCAGGGGCACCCCGCAAGGAGGTCGGAGGGGAGGAAAATGGCCAGTCCCCGCGGTCTCCACGGAAGCCGGACCTTCACCCAGCCTCCTGCAGAGACTGCACGCCTCCCCGGCCAAGCCCCCTATGAGCCCTGGCCAAGGGCTCCTCCCCCTCCGGCGAGATCTCGCTCGCCAAGTCTCGGCCCGCGAGATCTCGCGTTATTTGACTCAGGGCGTCCCCAGCGCCGGCTCCTGCAGTAGCGCTTCTTGGGGGGCTGGATCGGGGGGCTGTGCTCCGCTCTGCGCCCCCCCGTCCACGGCTCCCCCGGCATCTGGCCATCCTCTGCGCCCTTCAGGTAAGGCCCGGCAGCGGGGGGGGGGGAGGCCAGCTGCGTGCCCCAGGGCGACAGGGCGGCAGAGGATGAGATGGTGTCACTGAAGCAATGAACATGAAATTGGGCGAACTCCGGAAGCTGGTGGATGACAGGGAGGCCTGGCATGCTGTGGTCCAGGGGGTCGCAAAAAGTCGGACACGACTTAGCGACTGAACAACAACAACGTCAGAATGCAGGGTGGAAGGGAGAGGCCACAGGATGCAGGCATCCTGTTGTCTTGTGTGCTCCCTGAGGCATCTGGTGGGCCACTGTGAGATCCAGGAAGCTGGACCGGATGGACCTTTGGCCTGATCCTGCGGAGCTCTTCTTATGTTCTTAAGACCCAGATTGGGTTGGAAGTTTATAGCTCCCTTTCCACAGACAGGATAGCAAATTCTGCTTTATTTACCACAGAATGCCAGGTGGAAGGAGTGGCAACAGGATGCAGCAATCTTGATGTCTCCTGTGCTCCCCGAGACATCTGGTGGGCCGCTGTGAGATGCAAGAAGCTGGACTAGATGGGCCTTGGGCCTGATCCTGCAGGGCTCTTCTTATGGTCTGAGGCACATGTGGCTTCCAAGCCATGATTTGGCCACTTGTTATAGGCCGTGCCTGTTCTTAAAAGCTGCTGCTGCTTCTTGTTAATTGCCATGGCCGTCTCCTAGTCATGAGCCTTAAGCCAGTGGAGAAAACAGGTTCTCCACATCATATTTCCACCTTCCTCATATGGTTTTCTTCCACCCAGGCCCATCATATGAAAGTCTTTTGGCCACTAACAGGCGCTTTTGTCAAATATGACTCCCATATTCCCGTCTCAAGCCGACACAGGAAACACACTAATTGAAGCTTCAAGCCATCAATGCAGCCATTATTCTTTCGAGAAACAACTTCAGAAATATACATTTCTCACAGGCATGATTATGATTTATATAACCGAGACACTTTCTGTGAATGTTTTGATGTGAAGGGAGGCCCCCAGTCAGATTGAAACGCTTTCCTCACTCACCATTGATGGATTGATGGAGTTTTTATCAAGTGTGGATTCTATGGTGCAAATTCAAGCTTGAGCCAAGACTGAAGCTCTTTCCACACACCAAGCATTTATATGGTTTCTCCCGTGTGGGTTCTTTGATGCACAGTCAGGTTATCACTTCGACTAAAGCTCTTTCCACACGCCAAGCATTGAAATGGTTTCTCCCCTGTGTGGGTTCTTTGATGC